>CALNHX010005764.1:0-101139 GCA_940337035.1 Agriotes lineatus
CTAGTTAAGACAGGTCTATCTAGTGGCCATGTCGAATACACCAAGCGCCGGAACTGGTTAGCCCATTACTTCAGAGCCGCGATCGTCGATGTGTAGCTTGTATTGCACGTCTGCTCTAGTGTGCTAGACGTCTTGTTCGATCTTGTCACATATAATAATCTTTGTGATCAGCTCATTCATTGTCTCCCAGTGTTTCTGGCTCTGCAACACTATTTCGATTACATTGTCGGCGAATATATTTCTGGTTACCTTTATGTTACTGTCTCTCCGAATTTCATCGTATTTTCTACAGAAGAAGAAACTGTGTTCCGCGTCGTCCCTCTAATCTCCACACGAACCTAACCTACCCTAATCTAACCTAACATAACCAGCTTTTGCTAGTTATATTAGTTTTCATTGACAATATGCAGGCACTATTTAAAACTAGTATTGACGAAAGTGCTTTGCGTGAACTAGTTTTGTCTAGTAAATTTGGGTTTTGACTAAATTCTCGTTTTAACTGTTAAATTTTATTTACATACAGGCAACAATTGACAACCAAGTCTTTGAAGTTAAAAAAGCTAAGTTTTGAAGAATTATGGGCGATGCTGAGAAAGCATGTATTGAAATTCATAAAAACAAAATTAATGACTGATTTAAAAACTAGCAGAAAGCTGGACATTATAAATTTTATATAAAATAAAATGTTTTCCTATTAGAAAAATACAACAATTATGCATTTAAAACGAAATTCATAGAGTAAAACTTGCAACTTACTTAATGTCAATACAAAAATATTTGAAGCAAATGAAGCATTTAAGTTGTACTCTTAAATGGAGCATACATACAACAACCACTCGTAATAGAAAATGTTATATGCGGTCGAATGATAAAAAATTATATTGCGTACAAAAACAATAGCAAGTAAATTAATAGTGTAGTGTCGCGCATATGTTGTCGAGTATCAGGAACCGTTGGTGAAGCACGAGCAGATCACTGAATACTTGGAAATCATCATGGCATCTTTACAAACGGAACTCCAAGTCCGGACTAGTTTTCGAGCAATTTCCAAAGTGATAAAGGAAACAGCCAACACAGCCATGGTGAAGGTGTTGATGTAACCCTGTAAAAAAACAACCTAAGAAGCGAGAAGATGAGGTGATTGCTAAATTGTACCTTCCATAACTGCAAGTAGGACAACTCCGAATGAGCTGAAGCACTGATGCGAGTCGTATGGTTGCATTGACAATCAACTTTAAGGCAACGAAGAGATAATGTAGCAATCATTCCGGTGAGGATTTCTTGGTGGCTTTATCAAGGCTCGACAGTACCGTAGGTCGGTTTCCGTCAAAACTATTCGATAGAATTGTATGAACTTCATGGTTTAGTGAGTCAGCTAAAACGTACATAAAATTTAAGATTACATGGACAATTACTGTAATAATTAATTAAGCTGTAAGTTTTTCGCTTTTTAAAATGTAATTTCCACTCTTTTATACAGTGTGTCCCCGGATAGATGAAACAACTCTTGTAAAAGAACAAAAATTCTCGATTTAAATTTTCATTTTTTGGGGTTCAGCCCTGCTTGGTTAAAGACGAATTTCTAACATAATTTTAGTTTTGAAAAATCAAGTATGCCTTGGAAAGTTTTAAAAAACCTATTTTTCTATAGAGTAGCGTACCTTTTATGTAGCAAATACGACAAAAAATTATTAAGAAAAGTTGTTTAGCATCAACAGCTAGGCCCCTATACCAAATTTCAAAATTCTCGACAAACTTTGATTTCTCATATTTTCTTTAATGTTTAGGTACCATATCAAAGAATTGTACTTTTAACAAAGTTTTTTATTGGAAAAACAAATACTTTTAACAAAGTTTTATATTTTATAATAAAAAACTTTGGTAAAAATAAAATTCTTTGATTTGGGAAATAAACATAAAGGAAAATAAGAGAGATCAAAGTTGGCCGAAGATTTTTAAATTTGGTATAGGGGTCTTATTGTTGATTCTAAACAACTTTTCTTAATAACTTTTTGTCGTATTTGTCACATAAAAGGCACTTTACTCTACAGAAAAGTAGGTTTTTTGAAAATTTCCAAGACATACTTGATTTTTCAAAAGTGAAATTATGTTAGAAATTTGTCTTTAACCAAGCACGGCTGAACCCAAAAAAATTAAAATTTAAATTCAGAATTTTTTACCTTTTACAAGAGTGGTTTCACCTATCCGGGGACTCACTGTATATGATTTCCAGCGTAAAAGTATTGATTTTTCGGAGGAGCCATGTGACATGGCCGCTTTTCTTTCTTTTATAACCGCCATTTAAGTCAATGTGACAAATTTACAGCGAATCACAGCTACTTTAGAAAACAAATGAACACATTTTTGGGCGCGGCTAAATTAATTAAAAATTCAGCGTCACTTAGAAGATAATAACCTAAATCTATGTCGTTTTGACGTCAAATGTAATATTGTAAAAACTATGCTGGTTTAATTCTTGAAATTTTAGAAAAGTCCGAAGTCACTTGTCTTGAAATCTAAATGTAATTCACATTAAACCTTCTATGTACCGGATTACTAAAACAACAAAATTTAGTGTGGTAATTATACCAGTTGAAAAGCACTACAACTTTTATTTCGAGAATTTGGATATAGGCGAGGGTGTACGTGAAAAACAGTTAAATAACTGGTACAAATTGCAAGCGAGTTTTTTCTGTTTCCTAGACACCGTAGAACTTCGCACATCAAGCAGATGGACGTCAACCGTAGCTCAATATTACTAGCACCGGCCATTTCCCAACAGATACAGATTTAAGGCTGCATAACGGACTCTACATCTACCAGCAGTGGCGTGCGCGTGGGCAGTGGAGTTGCACACGGGTGGCGAAACATGTTTCCTTGATGTCATTCAATTATCTCGCGGATTTGTAAAGTGTATGTAGACAAAAATTGTTAATGACTCATTTTAAGACGCAAACTTCTTAGTAATTAGTGTAAGATGTCCTTTCATATTTTCTTGTAAACCTCTAGAACCCACGAAATAAATATAGAAATGTGTTTGTGATTAGAAAATTTACAATTTGTATTAACTTTGTTATTTATGAACCCTGCGATAGAAAGTTTTAATGATTGAGTGTAATGCTAAACCATCATAGAGCCGTTGTAACGTAAATAAGTTGTGATTGTAATATCTTGATCAACGAAGCTTCGCCCAACTTTTTTTCAGAGCATTTACAGTTAGATAAGGCAAGTATAGCCCGTATTTTATATATACAGAAGCAAGCTCTCCAGTATTTATTTTTGTGCAGTTACTATCAGCAGATAAGAGTTTCGCTAATTACCGGGTGATAATAAGAGTAAAAGGAGGGATATTCCGGGCAATTTCAGTCTTACATCTTAACAATAATTTGTAAGTAAATACTACAAAAAATATAAAAATGTTAAATATCCTAGGAAACAACCTCGGACTCAGGACGGACCAAACAGAAAACGACTAAAGCAAAGAAATAGGATTAAGAAATTTGGATGTTGGAACGTACAGGGTATACTATGTTCTTCATTATTTATTATCTTTAGAGTAAGCCGATGTATTTGATGAAATTTATTGGAGATTAAAAGAAGACATTTTGCTACTATCATTTCAATCTCTTGGTTTCAATGAGTCAGGAAAAGTTGGTTTTTTCCACATAAGTGAAGCAAAGTAACTAAACTATTTCCATTAACGATGTCTCTTGTGAGTTATAAAGTCTATCCCTGTGTCAGTCAGTACCATATCAGACACACCTTAAATTCTAAAGCACATGTCCCACTGCCAACATTTGTCCAAAATTGTCAATAAACATTTTTGCAAACACATTTTCACAATGTAACAGCCCAAAGTTGTATGAAAATGACGTGATCAAAATATGTGTTTATGATGGCGTTCGGAATAGAATGATTCCTATAATTTTTAAGAAAACACTCATTTCATTCTCAACACTTAATCTCATTTTTGGCAATCGCCTCGTGTTGGATGGTTATGTTATGTATACCATGTAACTATGACCATTTACGTTTTCTGTTCTATTTTGTTTTTAAAAGTGTAAAACCAAACAGACGATAAGCACAGACCGAAACATTACAAACATTTTGGATGAAATTTTGATCGTAACACACACGTGGGCATCTCTCATACCGTTTTGTATACTTTGTGTCCGACACCAATAAGAAATTCTTGTATTTTCAATTGATGAGAGAAACATTTCAACGAGATCCAAACCTTCAATGGTTCGTCTTGAAATAGTTAAGAATTTTTGTATTAGGAATCTCAACCAGTATAAAGAACTCGATGTCAGATAATTATTCTCGTCAATATGACCCACTAACTCCAAGAATGAACATTATTTTAATCAGCAAAGGCACATTTAAATGTTTTTAAAAATGTTGAATCTTGAGTTTTATTGTTATCGTCATTATCAAGTGGGTTATGAAATCCATTTTATTGAAAAAAATTCTTAAAACACCTAATTTCTTTGTTTACCGATCACTGATAATATTTGTTACATATCAACATGGACTAACGGCTCTATAACGTAGAGGGCCCTGGAACTTTGTTCAAAATATACAAACAATATCACCTTCACTCTTCTCATTACTCCAATTTTTGAATAGCTGATTAATCCTTCCATATTTATCCTTCGATTTGACCTGTAATAATAGTTCAAGTACTAACGCTGCCAATTATTTTTTTTATGAAGATTCAGACGTGTCAAAGATTTTTCACTAAACCTTCTATATTTTCTTTTCAGGTGAAACCAAACTCGCATAAACTATTTAAGCACTATTTACAAACAAAAATCAGTATCCAGGATACCAATCCCTAGTAACCGTAGGAGAATGATCCGTCATCCAATTATTTAACATAGAAAATAAAAATTTGCCAAATAGATAAAATGACACGTAACAGGTAACCAATGTCAAATTCATCATTTTGAAAATATCCTTTCCATGTAATTTTTGATCTCTTCTACATCTCCATCAAAAATCTTAGCTTAGTGCTACAAAAATCACGTTTCCTTACTTGCTATACAAATAGTAATTAAAATATTCTTAGGGAAATAAATGTTGGGTATTGTTATGGGCCCTGCTTTATCTCTATGGCATAGTCAAATCTTATGATACGCTTTTTATGTGATAAGCACAAATTTAATATTACTATTCACACATAGCTTAAAATTGGAAATAATGGATGAACGCGCCTTAAAAACAAACATTTAGAATGAACAGTTTTTGTGGAGGTCAATTAAATCTTTACGTTAACACGACGCTTTCAAACTACAACTACTAAATAAGCGAGTATAAAGAGTAATTGCAAAAACATTTTTATTCATATCTCACTACTGCTCTTATACACAAAACCGTCAATCTAAAAAACCTTATAAATATCTTTCTTTTGTTTTCAAATAAAATTGTTTAGTTTTAAGGAACTGACGGTTCAATTTTTATAATTTTCAAACTATCCACTAATTTAAAAACTGTTGAAAGTGTATGTACTCCATCAATTCGGAAACAGTTGAGCAATTAGATAGTGGTGTGGTGCAGATTTTTGCAATATTTCAAATTAGTCGACAATGAGTTAATTGTAAATTTCCAATTTTTACTGATTGAAAAATATATAATTTTAATGTTTTTCATGCCTAACTTAACGACAATTCTGAAATGTTTAATAAATACTACTCACAAAAGGAAGCGCCACTAGGAATATGCTTACAAAACATATTCTTCTATTATGAGATCTTTTATACGTTCCACAAGTGAAATACCTTAAAAATTAAACATACTGTATATCATTTCTTATAATTTTCCCCACAAAAACTAATAAAAGTATTGGAAGTCTTTGATCGTAGCATTTACGTCATGTTTTTCTTTGATCAACGTTTAGATTACGTCTACTACATATGGTTTTTACGATTCTTCCTGACAAAAACTAAAAAAATACTAGAACTCTTTGGACGTCACATCCACGCTGTATATTTTTTACTTTAATAAAATGTTTTATGTCTAAATAATATTCATAACCGTCTTTAGTCGGCTATGAAGCTCGCGACTCTGAGTGTGTCGGATCAAAACACCCTCATTCATCATCACTGTATTCTGAACGATTCGTTACAAATAACGCAAACACGAGGGGCGCTGGATGAGGGTGTCGCCCCCGCAGAGGGCTAATTTTTGATTACGTAACTCATAACACGATAAAATATAGCCCACACACGAACAATATAAGTATAACAAGTAATACTATGTGTAAATGCTCATAACGAGATAACTATAAGTTAGTTATACTCATGCATTGCATATAAATGTCACTGTCATAATTCCACCCCTAACGTCTGAATAAAAACTGTTCGTCGGTGGATCGAGCTCACACGCAGCCTTTGTATGAGGTACCAAGAATAAGTATTTAAAAAATTCCTCGCCCCTCAGCCTACCTAGATAGCTTACGAACTACATAATCGTCGGCTTTTTTGAAGCTAGTTGTATTTCCCTGTAGAAGGATGGAACTTCACTAAGCCAGAGAAAGGGACGAGGATTTTACATTATACGGATTACATAGCAGGTATCTTCAGCGCCAACATTGCGGGTTTAAGAATTGAAAAGATCGCTTGCAGCTTATCAGGACTTAAGGAAGCATTTGGAAAGCACGGATACGGATAGTTGTGGATTTATTTCGATATTTTCAGAGGCTCTCAATATTATGTTTTCTGGAAGTATAGAAACTTCAGATAAAGGTAGCTTACAATTCTAAACTATAATTTAAATTTCCCAAATAAAACATTAGAATCTATAGAACAAACTGTTTTAGTTATCAAATATTTAAATACTGAAGCGACTGCAACGGTAAGTTACCTGGACGTTGAATTTTAAAATGTTGACAACCCCTGATCTACCACCAGCCATCGGTTGTACTTTGTACAAGCTAACTGTTAGCATGTACTTAAACGGGCATTGTCTGCATTGTGTAGAGGGTAATTGCACCTCCCTTTCCGTCAATACCACAATACCACCCCAAATACAACTTATGGTGCGTAGTAGAAAATCTCTTAATATGCTCTCCCCGAGGACACCATCCTACAGATGGACTTAACAAGCACCCCACAAGTAGTTTCTTCCTGTTTGTCAACTAATCGTTGTTTTTCTTTAAAAGCATTGTCGATTGCCAAATGCTACCTTATTAAACTACTATTAAAAGTTCACGTTATCGATTTTGGCATCAAGAGAGATCATTATTGATTAAGGCGCTGAAGTAGAAAGTATAACCAAATTTTAAATTAGATTTATTACTTGTATGTTATATTACATTACTACTAGGTCAAATTGCTGATTGAGGAAAAGTATTAATTAGCTGTAGCTACTTTTGAAGCACCATACATTTTAAGGAAATTAAATAATAACTATGGATTTCTGTGTTATTCTATAATTATGTTGTGTATCAAATATCATTTGTTTCCAACTTTTACATTATAGCAGATGAGACAAAGTGTTCCCTTTTCCAATAAGCCTCGTTACGAATCAATAAATAGAGTGATTCAAAATTCCACCAACAAACTCTATCAGCATATTTGGCAGTTGAAATAGACACAGAAAGTTGATGTAAATATGTATACTATATTGCAATGTTATACTTATAATTAGATAATTAATAAATTATAACTATTAATCGTTACCAAAACTACAAATAAGATTGCATAAACTTTATTCCTTTAAAATCCAGATTTACTTAACTCAATATGTTTGGTTGTGTACCTTTTTTGTTTTTTTTGACCTGGTATAAAATTAAGTATGGTTAATTAATCAATAATTTTAACATGACACTCTTATTCTCAAGTGCTTTGTAATTATTTTCAAATTCAAAGTATTTTCTGCTAAAACTGAAAATAAAGTATAACTCTCTCTCTCTCTCTCTCTCTCTCTCTCTCTCTCTCTCTCTCTCTCCTAGTCCATTTCGCTTGGCTTGTTCCGTTGTTGTTATACGAGTATATCCTGCTCATCGCCATTTCGCTTTCCGTATTGTGCTTTTGATGTCTTCCATTATGATATACTCTCTAATCTATTCTGTAGATTTTTTTGTTTTTTACTGTAACATTTATAGAATTGCTGGCAGCATGTGATATTGTGTTTGCATCGTTTTCTTCGTGATTGTGCACGTTTAAATTTCATAATATAGAAATAGCAGAACAGCACCTTGTTAGTAGTGGCTTTAATATGTGTCCTAAATCTTTTGGTTTTATTTTGTAAAATGTCCTAGTCTTCCGAGAACTGTACGTATGAGTCTTACCCTTCTATTTAAATCTGCTGCTTACATTATTTGTCAATTTTGGTGTTTATCACTACTCCATTTAGTGAAAGGTTGATCATTATTGTGTTAAGCGGATTTCTTCATTATTTTTCTTTTTCTCATATTAATGGCCAGCCCTGTTTCTTCTGAGTTTTCTTTCAGCTCCTTTACCATTTCCTCCAGTTTTAAAGGATTTTCTGTGGTTATCACTACATCGTTTACATATTTCTGTGTCCTTAGTGTTTGACCTTTAATATTTATACTGTGGTTTCCCTAATGTAGTTTTTTAAATATATCCTCCAACGCAAGTGTGAAAAGTTTTGGTGATATGGAGTGTCGTTGACATATTCCTCGCATTTTAATCTTCCCTATTTCTGAATTTAGTTTTACTGTACCAGTTGCTTCTTTGTAAATGTTTTCGATTAATCGATTGAGTCGAAAGCCTCATTATATGCAATATATAAATGTCAATCCTTATTGTAGTCTATTTTTAATGATGTTTCGAAGAGACTGTATATGGTCGAAGCTGTTGCATTGTTTTCTAAAATCTGCTGGTTCTGTGTTCTGATATAACTAAATATTATTTGGCAGTCTTGTTGTAATTATTCTCAAAATAGCTTATAGTTTATCCCTGACATAAAAGACTTATTGGTCGATAATTCTTTAGCTCGGACTTGTCTTCGTTCTTATGAAGGAGTACTATTACGGCACTGTTTCAGTTCTACGGTATTTTTCTTTCTTCACTTGTTTAGTAAATATCTTACGAGCTTTTATTATAGGTTGTCCATCGCATTTTATAAGTTCAGAAAATATTTAGTCTTCTCTTGGACCTCGGTTTAATTTTCCTGAGCGCTTTCTTTATTTCGTCTATTTGGATTGTGAGTATCTCTTCTGACCCGATGTATACGTCTTAGTAGTATTTTGTTGTTGTTTGTATTATTCATTATCTGTCATTTGGGCACAGTAACCGTTTTCTTTTTTCAGATGGTTAATTTCATCAAATGCTTTCTCTATTAAATTCTCTGTGTTCTTGCTAATGCCTTCCTTTACGTTTTTTTCGTTTCATTTAATTCAGCATATACCACTGCACCCTCAATCACTAGTATTTTTTTTTCAATTAGTTGCTTAGTGTCATTTATAATACATTTTATTTTGGTCTTTTATTGTTAGCTGTTTTCTTTCCTGCTTGCAGAACGGTATTTGCCACCTTTTGATTTATTAGTTTTAGGGTGTATTCTTTTCGTATTTTGCTATACCATAAATTAATTTTTGCTTATGTTGAAAGAGGTTAAAAAGGGAAAAACCAAAACTACCTACGTAGCTACATATGTGCCATTATCAATTAAGGTTATTTGGTGTGTTCTTTTTATCATATTTTAATAGTTCTCACCAGAATAAGTTCCTATCAGAATAAAGACAGCATCAATACAAGTACTGAGCGTTCCTAAACGTGAATATGGCTTACACACAGAGTCTGGGCCCAAAATCAAATAAATGTTCTTACCTGCATCCAAATGTGTTTCGTTAAACCAGTCTTTTGCTTCAAAGTTAAAAAAAACTTATAACCATAGAACACATGGATTGATTTGAATGCTTCTTCAGTATGGTACTGTTTACCGGTATAAGTTATCTTTTGAAGCTTTATGGGTTATTATCGTTGCATTAATGGATAAAATATTGGTGACGACACAGATCAGGCAGTAACTTTTTAATAAAATGATCGATAACTTTGAGATTGTTTTTGTACAAAGCAATATTCATTCACGCAGAAAGAGAAAGTTAAAATATGAGTGACTGCAGAAGGATATGTAATCTAGTTGTCATGTATGCCGCAAAACAAATGACTAAACACTAATTTTTAATATACCTCTTTTCGTTTTTGAGATATTCTGTTCACAGACACACAGATACCCACACAGAGACACACACAGACAGACCAATGAAAAAAATATGTTTTTTGAGTTCAGGGGACTATGAAACGTGAAGATCTGTTGAAAACTTTCGAATTTTTGGGGCGAATCCAATAGTTCCTTTATTGTAAAAGGAAGTAAAAAGAATTGAACAAAACTGAATAATAGTGCCATCAAGTGAATTGTATCTAGTACTAAAATGTGTCTGTAAAGTAATATTTTAAGACGCCTCTAAATCACATACCTAACGATAAAGTTCGTTTTTCGATATCGCGGTACAATTTTATAGTGAACGCTTTTAGTTTTTTATGGATTATTATCAGGTAAATTAATATGTTTATATTAACCCGTATGAATTTGTTTACTAATGACGATGATTCGACATATAATTTTAATTTACTGTCGCTTGTCTTGATACCTAACCTCAACAAAGCATTTTTTGTGAAGGTCGAGGCAAGTTGACGGCGGTAAAATGACGAACTCGTCATCTTATCCCTTACCTAAAATTTGGCATTCGTTGAAGAGAAAAACGAAATTAAGGTTGGAAGAAACAATGAAAAAGTCTTGCAACGCACCAAATAGTTCAGACACGTGCAACTAATCAAACGATTCACACTTGCCCAGGATGTGACGAAACTTATCAAGAACTTCCTACTAAATATTGAATTCAATGTGCAGCTTGTTCAACATGGTGGCATGAAAACTGTAGGTGTTATGGAGAATGTGGTAAGTTTGTGTGCGATTTCTGTTACTAGTCATCTTACCCCTGTATGTTCGTCATCTTACCTATGGGTTGGTGTAAGGTGACAAAATTGCAAATGATGCTTTTTAATTTTTTTTACAAAATCTTTTTATTTTTCTTATTAAAATATATATTATTTAGAAGCTAATATAGTATTCTATTTACATATGTAATACTACGTTCTAAATAAATTTTCTTGTGTTCAATTTTTTCACCTTTTCTTACTATCGTCATCTTACCCCGATCTCCCCTATATATCTGCTACTGTCTACCTCCAATCCATCCACAGCAATGGTTTAATAATATACGATGTTAACATTTTGAAGATCTAATATTTGGGTATTTTCTTACTTCTTACGTTTGTTAGTAAATAATACTTGGCTGGTTTTAAATTGTACTTTTATTATAAATTATCCAATGCAAATGGATGCTTGAATTAATTTGTTACACACTAAATTCTAGTATTTTTAATTTTCTAGGAATCATAAAAATCTGACTTGTTATTTGTTTAATTACTTATATTCTAGGATCTCGCTTAGTTACTAAATTTACATGGTTACACATTTACCTTAAAATAATTCAGATTATTACAAATTTCAACAAATATAGTTTAACAATTAAATACCTACGTCAAACTCACTTATAACGAGCACGGGTATTACGAGATCCCGGGTGTAACGAGCATTTTGAAAATGAAAGTTTGAAACTGTATTTATTTAACGCTAATATTTCTCGCCTAATACGTGCTTAAATCCCGGAAATAACGAGCAATAAATTCTGGAATGTTTAAATTGTGAATAACTGACGTCTTAAAAGTTTGTGGTGATTCAGTTCTTAAAGATTAAATTTTGCAACTGGCCCGAAATTCTCGGAATTTCTTTTTGGTAAGCAAATTTAAACGCCGTTATCTTCGATCTTTTGTACCAAGCACGTACTACTGTAATCCTATGGCCAGTTTCAAGCTCTCTTCCTGTCAGATTAATTTACAGGGAAAGTAAGCGTCTGTCTGGATAGGTAGTAGGTACAGTGCGGCTTAACTGACCAAAGGGATAAATCTTAATGTTGCAACCCGTGTTATCACGAGTACCTGAGTTTATTCTCAATGATTTTTTTTCAGTTAAGTTTTGTTGCTCGCGGTGTGAATTTCAAAATGTCCGGAAAGCGCAAAACTCTTCTATTCGCGAGAAGGTGGCGATTATCCGCGAAAAAAATTCTGCCGTGTCTAGAAAATACAGATTATCGTCGTCAACGGTTTCTAGATTCTGGAAAAATAAACAAACAACCTGATCAGCATTCGAAAACAATTTAAGCGAGTGTAAAAAGTTGAAGCACTGTGAAAAACGTGACGTCGACAAAGGCCTCGTTAATTATTGGTTTAAAGTTCAAAGGGCCGCCGGTTTACCGATTAGTGGACCAATTCTTAAAGCCCAAGCGCTGTACACAATATGTAAGTCCATAATGAATATGGGAATTGTTAATTTGTACAAATATGTACGTAAGTACATATATTTTATAAAATATATGAGATTTTTTTGAAATATGTAATTTGTACTGACATTATACCTGCCTGCATTGGTTTTTGGGTCAACTTGGATACTACGAATAACGGGTATAACGAGCAAAAAAACGCGGTCCCCGAGATCTCGTTATAACCAAGTTTCACTGTATTTCTAACATTAAAGGCATCCTTTATCTATCAATTTGTATATGTCTTTATAAGATTGAACATGAACGAAAGTTACTACAGTGTGAGTCCCTTACAAATTATGTCTTATATTGTATTAAGTTTTACTTGTTAACCAAATCCACATAACATTATATATCAATCATTATTTGTATTCTTTCATTATTATTTTAACATCATATGTTTAAGTACAGAGTCATAACAATGTTTTCCAATTTGAACATGTTAAAGTGCCTTTTGTACACTATATACTGGATAGAATCAAACGCCTACGCAATTACACGAAAGCTTACTCCCAGAAATCGTTGCGCTGGTAAGTTATGACATTACCTCTAAATCACACCCTTCCAGCCCTCACCGAGCTAAAAGACGCTCCCGTTTGGATGCGTATTCAATTACCCGATCCCAGTAATTTCCCACTTAACAAATCACCTCCTCGTTTCCGTCTCATTTTTGCCTCCGCTTGGCGCGGATCGAGTTTGTGCCCCCTGTAAATCAATCCTGGGCTCAAACCCAGCAGTTAGTGGGACAAAAAGACGGTGAAACTAAATCCTTTTTATATCGCAAGCAGGTAATTTCATACGCCGCTATCTGCGCTAGAAATCAAGCCGGGGCAGAGAAATGTCAATAAGTTGGGCCGGCTACGGCTTTGATAGACGGGAGACGAACCGGCTAAGCCGCAGGTTATTAAGTTATATCAGGTACGCAACGCCGTCCTACAGCTTGATAAAAAAGGGTTGCCTTTGTAGGCGAGGACTGATATTTCAACAACTATCTGGTAGTGTCACTTGAAGGCTTTGAAGCGAAGAGCGCCGCCGTCTGCCTTTCCGAAATACTCCGTGTAGCCTCAGGTTTGTACACAAAGCTTGACTTGCTACGACCTTAGGCCATCTTAGCAATTAAAGTAACTAACTCACAGCAGTTAATGCAGAACTTCAGGCAAATCCATATAGGCAAATCGTACCCTTTCACATTTACTAATCAAGTTCACACTTGATAACAAAGTCATCTTAATTTCGCCTCTCTAATAAATCGCTGCACCTAATGAATGACCACAAAAGTTCTACTGAGCTTCAAACTCGGGGTACAAGGAAAATATTCTATAGCCAACCGCGCCAAGATTCGCATTTCCAATTCCTATTATATTGTGTGATTTTTGCGCAATTTAGGTAGGCTATGAAAAGCAAATAAGATTATTACTTTCGACCTCGACATTAATACAATAAGCAATTTTTATCGCAATCTATCAATCAATCGCGATAAACCCAAAGTTAAATGCAAACTCTGTATATGTGACACAGCATGGATGTAAACATAATAACTCGTGAACAGCATAACCTATCAGAATGAATATTCGTCAGTTTCTGTGGAATATTAATGCAAAGAACTGAAAACCTGTTATGTGTAAATTATGCTCAATTTAAAATTCAGTAATTTATCCAGGAGCTATCTTGAGCCAGTTATTTCCAATTATTATTGTTTGTTATGGTGTATGTTATATAGCAACTTCTATGTTCCTAGCTCCTGGTCTATCTTTGTGCAAATTTCGAAAATAGGTAAATGTTGGCAAATTTTTTGGAAGTTTTGGATTGCTTATATAAGACAAAGCGATTTTCTGTAGCCATATTGAACAAATTAGTGATTGCTGCTGGTGCCTTGGTGGCACTCTAAGGATTTTGAATAATTTCACAATTTTTCAAGCAGCATTGATGTGTTGTACATGCAGCTACTGAAATTTATCTAGCAACGCTAGGATCCAGGGCCTGCTGCAATTGAGTTTTTAAAAAATGACACCGTATTATGAAATGTAATTCTTAAGCAAAGTGAAAGTCATATGGTATCGGTTATATAACTACCAAAGGAAGTACACCCTGGGATGAATTTAGAAAACAGACGGAATACTAGAAATTATTATATAAAGTATTAAAGAGGACGATAAAGGACAAACAGAGACAGTTAAAACACATAGAAGAGTGTAACACATTTACAAAAAAAAAAATATGCAAATGGGAAAAGAATATTTTAAAGAACTATTGGAAGCAGAAATAGTCAAAGATGGCTAGAAGAGGATGGCAAGGAAGAGGAGCAATACTGTTGACAGTACACAAGACGGGGAGGAACCCAGCATAAGTAAAATAAATAAATGAGGGAGTTAAAAATATAAACTGGGAAAAGCGGCAGGCAGTGATGGTATAATTTCAGAAGCGCTGAAACTTATGGACAATGCAGAACCAACTCTGCTGTAACGAGTATTTGAGCTGGCGTGAAAATGCATGAAGGACCCACAACACTAGCAAATAGCAACGATTATGTTACTGTTCAAAAAGGGGACAATAGGAACCGCTAGTATTATAAAAGGAATTTCACTCTTGAGGTCTTGAGTGAAGCTGGATAAACGACTCGGAAAATCTTTCGAACATCAGATGGACGATGTTCAGAGTGGCTTCAGATCAAACCATATCACGCAGGATCACATCTTTACTCTCAGACTTATCAGCGATAGAATGATCAAGTATAACCGGGCAGCCTAAGCATGCTGCATAGACTTGGTGAAGACGTTTAATGGGCCACCTAGGCTAATCGTCTGGAAAAATTTAGATATGTAGAAAGAGGTTAACCGTCTGCGATTAAGAGTATGGAATTTCACGAGAACCGGATTCACATAGTGTGCAACCTTTGAAACCACAAATGGATATAAACAGAAGAATAAGCGAATGCTAAAAAAGCAGAGAAACTCGACCTAGACTTGAACAACGTGCATCCGGTAAAAATATTAGAGTGTTCATTTGCGGATGACGGGATTTTGTTGACGGGGTCAGAAAATGCTCTGCAGAAAAGCTTACAATATAGTAGAAGCGCTAGAAGCAAGGAAAATGAAAATTAATACAAACAAAAACTAATGGTGATATCTAGAGAACACAGGCCCCTAAATGTGAGGTTAAACGATCAGATGATTGATCAGGTGAACAGTTTTAAGTGTCTAGGTTGGTGGATACACAACAAACGGTCGTAATAAAAATATATTTAAATAGAAGAGTTTGGGCAATGGCAAAACTATACCTACCAAGGTATGAGTAGAGGGTTTTATCAACAAGAAACGTATCTCGAAAACGACAAGTTAAAGGTACACAATGCTGTATATGTACCAACATTGATATATAGTTCCTTACAAGCAGGCGTAGAAACAGATTACAGACTTCAGAAATGAAATTTCTACGAATAATTATATGGGCCACAAGAAGGGATAGTATCGGAACTGTAGAAATTAGGAGAAGTAACAGTAGCACAGGGCAGGATAAAATCAAAGAAGGGCAGTTAATATGGTGAGGGCATTTGAAAAGAACGGGCGATGGAAGAAAAGTGAAATCGGTTTGGGAAGAGGAAGACCAGTTAGGGATTGGAACGGAGCAGTGGCGGAATTATTGGAGAAGAGAAAAACGTGGCATAGGCGAAGGAACTTTCCTAGAACAGAAAGGAAATGTTTATTAAAGCAGAAGTCACACAATAAATCAACCGTGATAGTCGATACTATCGGGTACAAGAGGAGCTGACTGTAATTGTAGGTACGATGTTTTTAAACCACAACAATATGTTACGCAACAATGGTTCTTATAACATTGTTTTTATGGTTCCCTTTGAATGTTGTCGTAATAATTAGCAACAGAACATGTTAAATCTGATCATTTCTAGCTATTGAGCTGCACTAAAACGAAGTCTTAGATAAAGAACCAAAAGTTATCGCAACAACTTTCTTCGGTGCCGAAGAAAAGCTGCCATAAAATACCCTTGAAACTAAAATAATAATATTGCTATGAACACATTTTAAGCCTCTATGATTATAATAGTAATTATTAAGCATATCAAATATTATTTTATAAAATGTTCCAGAATTGTGCTGGATTAATTTTTGTAATCCTTTATCTAATAGACTTGTCTGTCCGACCGTCCGTCCGTCCGGGACGCTGTTTCAGCAGCCAAAAGTTATTAAAGTTATATGTTTGGAATGATCATGTCAGCTCAGGAACCGAATTTCAGTCACGTGACACTTCCGGTTTTCGAGAAATCACGTGATTTCCATCCGTCCGGGACGCTGTTTCAGCGTTCTATTTGAAAAACGGTCTTTTTTGTTTTATTAAATGAGACATTTGTCTCATTGGTTGCTAGTTAGTATAAAATAGCATTGACCTTCATAATAATTTGTAAAACGGTATTAAAAATAGTGTTAGCCTTGATTTGAACGAAAAATAATCAGAGTAGGCTTGGAAACAATGTAATACCATATAAGATCGAAGACAAACAATTGGGGAAAGGCCAAACTGTGAGCTGGTGTTAATTTGGCTTCCCCAATAAATAATTTTTAATTTGTGAATAAATGCCCTTTTCCCAATACAGTGAGTTTTAAAATTAATTGAATATTCTGTGGGTATGCTGTAGTAGAGTGCATTGATTCGTAGCACATCTGCAGAGGTAGCTAGTATTTCGGTGACTGTTTTGGAGGCCCTACCAGATTAGTTGGAGCCCTTGAAAGCTGGTGGTAGGCAGTGACTCTCATAGAAAGGTGTGGATCCCTAGGTGTGAGCAACGGCGTGAGCTGGAATCAGTTTTTTGTGTCGCAGCGGTCGACCTACAGGAGTCGGTCTGCAGGGCGTTCAGCGGCCTGGATCGGCAGGCCAACGGAAATAGAGAGGGCCAAGCATCGTGGGAATTGCTAGGAACTCAAGTTAAGCACTAATTTCATTTCCAAAAGCAACAGAAAGGTCAGAAAACTTTACCCTAAAAGATTGAATTTAGTGAATTTCTTGATGGCGTCGGTTTTATGAACACTTCCGGCAGAAGCGTCGTCTGAGTGTGTTTTGTTTATGACATGTATTTACTTGCGGCAATTGTTATCACTTAGGTAAAGCTTTAATTACGTAAGCACAGATAACTGTAGTTTAATAGCGGAATTGTTTAGCGTATTCTGAAGTTGGATCGCCATATTTGAGTTAATTTTTCCTTTAGTTAAATAATATCCTGTATGGTAGCTAACCCAACAAAGTATGTACTTCAAAATTACTGCAAATATTACCACGATTTTGATTTGATAGCAAATGTATTACTTATAATTTATACAAATTAAAATAATACTTGCTAGGATGTAGAGACCCGACCCTTTTGAGTTTTTTAAACTCATTTATAATATTTTAAATAAATAATAATACATAACAATATATACAACTTTCGAAGAACAGCTATGATATATTATAAATATTCTACTAAAAACGTTTACAAAATGCCTGTTACCAATTCTGTTGCATCACTTCTGATGTATTTTGATAGAGTACGTTAATAAGGAAACTCTAACTATTTATTTATTTATACATTTGATTGTTTAAGTAACTCTATTTCAGCTCACCATTCGCTAATAAACATTGTCCATTAACTGTGGTTTTCTTTTTTTCAGCTGATAATGCAGAAAGGCGCCAAGCACAATATGTCAGTTGAATACCACTGACAATGGTCATAATCAAGAGTTACCTCTGGTGGTTTACTCGGAAGAATTTGGAGTAGAAGATGACCTAAAGATGATTATTTACACAACAGAACAGCTTAAATAAGGAATCATATAACAAATTTCAAATCGTAGTATATCATCGAATTTTACGTTTTTTTTTTAATTCCGAACCTAAAATAGAAATTGAGCAATATATTGAGAGGTAATATAATAAGTAGTATGCCTATTATCGATAATTTTTTGATGAATACTATGAGTTATAATCCGTAGGACGAATGTTTTCTTCTAAATGTATTTCCATCCACTCAGGCGATAGAATGTGGAATTTTTAGTCACAATTTTGTATATTGTGATGACTGCTCCACGTTGCGGTGCCAGTTTGTACTGACTGAACTGTTTGTAATTATTTATTTTTAGTATAAAAAATAATATAAGTTATATTTATGGCAATTCCATACACACAATTCTCAGATTATATTTTTATACTGTGCTCAAACTTGCCTGTCAGTAATTTAAGGCTGGTTAAAATGAAATGTATTAATTAATTGCACAAATAAAATGGTTGAATGCCCCTCTTTCTATTTTATTTCACTGCGATATTCAATACGCTTAGCTCACGGCAAACACGAAACTATTTATCTCAGGGTTAGGTTCAGAATTTCACTATATTCTCAAATTTTAGGTTATTTGTCTCAAAGTAGTTCATTTGCTCGTTCTTAGTAGATAATTCACAATGACGTAAATTGACAGATGAACACAAAATGGTTTGTGCGTACAGCATGTATTTGAACGTTTAAAATTGCGAAATAATGTGAGAAGGCGTCAGGTAAATAATTCAAATATTCCCGCTTGGCAACAATTAAAACCTCGCCTTCGTTATTCTAGAATGACGTAGACCCACGCCGAAATTCACTTGTTCTGACTTCCGGCAAATGATTTGGAACTCCGCCGATTTTGCAAAATTTACTGACGCCAAGGCCCCCGCGGACTATTACGGCGTAGTTGGACCGTTGGATAAGCGATATGCCTCTTTGGCAAGGTTTAATCTCGTAGTTAAGTAGTTTACACTGACACTGACACTCGAATTACAGGCACTCCTACCTTTTTTAAAATTAGCCTCGATGCTGGTCGCAGATGACGGTTTTCTGCCTATGGCTACATTTTTCTGGCCGCAGATGTTGTAAGGGACGTTCTTGCAGACCCCGCTAATGTCCTTGATTGCTGACCTCTGAGTTCCGATGCTAATTTTGGTCGTAGTCGAACATGGGAAACTCCAGCTGCTCGCCTGCCGATGTCCACTCGAAGTCGGATTGGAAAAATGTAAATTTTTTCGTTGCGGAACTTCCCACAAACGATAATACAACTGCTCGGACACTTAGACAATAAAATGGACCACTTTTTATCTTGATAATACACTTTTATTATCATTAAAGTATTAATTAAAATTGAAGCACAAATTCGACAAGACACATTAATTTCTATTTATAATTGTTCTCCCTGTTAATGGCAAAAACGAATTAGGTTGCTATGATACGGTGTTCTTCTACTATTAATTGGAAATTAGTTTTGATAATATTAACCACAAATAGAATAAAGTTTGATTACATAAATTAAAAGTCTAACATTTTCTTAAACCTAAATATTGTCTTTTGCTTATAAGTAGTATTGTTCTTTAGTGTTGCACTCACAAACGTTTTTTTAATGTCACTGCTCTGCTCTTTTGCACTTTGTTTTTGATACACTGGTATCCGAGTCCACCATTTTCACGTCACTTGCTTCTCTTCTGTTGCCTACATTCAAGATTGCTCTTTGCAATTTTCTAGATTATCCTTATCTTCATCTACCCTACAGATTGCTCAAAATTTTCACTGTCCTTTGCTTTTACTGACAACTATGCTAATTTTATATGCACATAACAACCTTTTGTGTCGATTACTTTCGTTTACTTTGGTCTGGCTTTAAATGTGCACAAACCTATGATTTTAATTATATTAGTTTATTCAAAAGCCAAATTCAAACCCTCTGAAATATGCTTTGCTTTTGCGTGCCTTTATCCGACTAATTACTGCTTCTCGCATCTTATTACCAATGCATTTAATACTTTTATTATTGTTTAAAATTGCAATTATATAAAATATCCTAACTCTGTGCTTTACTAACTTGGTTAAATATTTTGCACTGCAAATAGAGCTAAATCGTGAGATTTATACCATTTCAATATATCCATCTTCGCAGATTATAATCTATGCTAATAATTATTAGCTAGTTTCACACAGACTTTCTGTCCAGCTGTTTTCAGTTCCATTGTTTTTTACTCTTGTATGCCTCTTGTGCGTATTTTCTCCTTTTGATGTTGTGTTAATATTGCTTGTATTTTTACTTCTTGTCATTTTATGACGTGCAGTGTGGCATTCCTTTCTGATTCTGCCGACTTTTGCATCCCACCATTAAATTTTTTTGTTTCCCCTGCTTTTATATGTGTTGTAGGTATTTGTAAGGCCATGATGCATTCTTTTACCGTCTTCGACCAATGGTTTCCGATTAATTTTTCAAATTGTTTTGCCAAATCATGTACGAATCTTTCATTACTCCCCGTGGTCAGATTTCATACTGCATGTGTTCGGTGTATTCATTTATTGTCTTTTCTGCTTATACCTTTACGCCATCATTTCTGTGCTTACTGAGGTTTTAATTTTCGGTTATTCTTCAGTTAGTTACAGCCTTTGCTATTTTTTTTGTGCTAGGGGCGATGTCTATGCAAGATTCCCTTTGGGAACCAACTAACGTCGACTGTATACCACTCTCTTGTCTTTCCGGTTTCCTCACCATACCCGGCACTTTTAGGTCACCTAATATGTCAGGACATGTTTAGTTTGTATAACCGTACGGCGAATTAGCATTATCTTCTCGATTCCGAATTTACGATTCCGCATGTATGTAAGCATTTCGAGTCGTGCGCCGGCATTCAACAGTTTTAAACGCACTCATTCTGTGCTATCGCTCTGTTTCCATTTGGCGTGCTAGAAAAGCTCATGTGGATTATCGATCCGTCTGGCGACGTGACTTCTTGTACGTTTCAAAGCGAGAATTTAAAAGACAGTCGCCGTGTGTTAGAGCGAGTACGAGGTTGGCCCCCACTATTTGTAGATGGGGAGGTAATCCGCGCGTTTTCGAGGGAGAATTGATCGAGCGTCGCAAGAAGTAACAAGTGGTTTTGAAGTTGCTGCTCCCGCCCGTGTAGCCTTAGGGCTTACGTGGGCGAGGCTTTGCAGTTGTTTAATGTGTGATAAGCGGCGCACGTTGGTCTTATGTAAGTGCGTGCCACAGATATTGTCCCGATATTAGATATCCCGTTATTTTAAGATCGAAAGCTCTGTCAATTGCCGTTGCGGGCTTCGAATTTGCCTTCGTTAGGGGGATAATCACAGGTTCCGTTCCGCCAGCAGCTTACCGTTGATTTGGTGCAGCTCATTTGGGTGTTTTATCGCAGTGTCTGGAAAGCGATCGTTTGTGGCAACGTAGGACGTCGATTGCAGCTAAACCAAGCTTCTTAAAGGTATTGTTCTAATGTAATAGCTTTATAATGCCGAGTTTAAAGTGTACAGTGTTTTTTCCGAAGTGTCAGACAGTTTGCGTAACGTTTCGGTCATTGTAGCGTTTATTGTTTGTACCATTGTATTTGCTAAACCATTACCTGTCAATTTTAATTTATGTGTCGCAATTGTACCTTGTTTAGTTGATTACCGTTTATTATTTCCGTTTGTTGAGTCAGTATTTTGACAATTTTGTGTTAATACCGTTTACAAGTCATTTCGATAGTTGATGTAAAGTTTACCGCTTCCTACTAGATTAAGACGTTACCTAATTTTACATATTTAACCATTGCTACCCCATTTCATATTTGTATGTACTCAACCTTTATCCATTTCAATATTTTGCTAATACATTTCATGTTGGTTTAACTGTGGTTTTCTTTTGATGTTGTGCATGCGATTTATGTACGTATTTCCAGTTGTAAAAGGAGATTAGCAAGCTGTTCAAGTGAGTGCCTCGAAAGGTAAGTCCGATGATGTTGCACGTGGCTCGCTGACCAGGACACTACCAAGGTTACAGTTGAAAGGTGTCCCTATTATGCTTCCCCTTTTCCTCGGTGGTTCACCTATGCATTTTTCTTTTGTAGTAATCGTGGTGGGCTTGGCGATTAAGATCTGCTTGTCTTTTATTAGGCCGTTGCCCTGTGTTATCTCGTGTTGGCCCCCGTCGCACCACTGAAGTTAGAGGGCATCCCTTTTGTAATGGGCTTGGGCAGTGGTCCTATGTAATCTTTATTCCCCATTGTTTGGCTTGTCGTAAAGCCCGGTTCGTACCATTACAAACACTATGGCGTCCTTTCTATATTGTTTGGCATTTTTACCAAGTTCTTGGAGACAGTTGTTAAATTCTGCAATGTCAATGTTTATTCAGAGTGTAGAAGCAACTGTCTCAGTACCCCACCCCCCACCCGTATACATCCCATTGCAGCTTTGTTGCTTGTGTCTACATTTTTGTCGGTTATCGATTCCTCACTGACCTTTGGTTTGGTTCTGCTATGATTGCAATATCAATGCCTTTGTCTTCTGCTTGCTTGTTACGTAAATTCATAGCAGTCCTACATCGATCCCGGTTGCTTTGTAAACCTTCATGCTTGTGGGGTATTTCATACGCCGCATTTTTAACTTTATTTCCGGTATAATCTTATTGTACACAGGGCAGGGCATCTCATCTTCTCTTTGTCTCGGTTTATTATATATAGCAGCATGAGGAATTTGGCATTCCCTTGTGCACCTGGTGCTCTGTTCTTGCACACTTCAAGAATTTAATCTTTTCGAACGTCTCCTTTTCATATACATTTGTTTATTGTCCATATCATTGGCACCTATAGCGTTTTTTCGGTGTTAACACGTCCTGTATTCTACAGATACTCCACCCAATGCTAATCTTTCTTTGAATGATCAAAAGGTTGTCTGCTTTGATAGGCAGGGTGACGAAGGCATAGTGAATGTCACTTCTATTTGCTTTAGCTTGATAGACTCATTCTTGCCTTTGTCTTCTTTAGATCCCTTTAACCTTTTTTCATTAGCTATCTCTTTTATACCTTTCACAAAAACCGTTTGCATTTGTACCTTCTTCATGGTTTTTACTTCCCCCTTCACTTTTCTTTCTACAGCTTTTCGAAATTTATTCTGGTTTTAATCTCTGCCTTCGGTCTTAGTTTTATGTATGCTCTGTGTCTCTTCTCTCTTTATTTGTGACTTAATTTCCTTCATGATTTCGAAATAGGTTTTTTGGCTACTTTCTGCTGGTTTAATTATTCTCGCCTCGGTGTTTTTGTCTCTTCTTGTCGCTTGTTGTTTCCGTTCCGTTTCTCTTTCTACTTCTTCTATCTGTCGGTTGCCTTGATTAATTGTAAACGGTAATATATGTCTCTTCACCTCTGTATACTATTTCTAATATTTTACGCATTTTCTTTTCTCTGTTCATTTCATGCATAAACCTTCCTAGAGCTGCATTAAGTTCTTTTGATCAATTTTCATTTCACTTTTCATACTGCCTACCACCACGATGTGTTGGTGTACTCTTTGTCTCTTGTTTACTTTCTCCAATGATATGGAGTAACTGTTAGCAGTGTGCATTGCCTTACCCCCCACAAGTGGTTTATTGTCTGTTATTTCTCTTACCTGTGGTTAAATTTCTTGCATTTTTTTATTAAAAATCTCATATTCCCTTCATCTGCATCTGCCTCTTTGATAGTTAGTCCAAAAATTGACAGGCCTTTCCCCGTGTTGCATTTGTTGTAGCCTTCTTCCAACCAGTTCATAGACGTTGCGTTTTTAGTAGACTATAGTCGTTCTTCTTTTATTTTGCTACCGATTCCCTATGAATTTCTGTAATTTGTCTGGTCGGGAAATGATCATATCAAACTATATCAGGGCCGGCGATTGACGTGGGTGGTATGGGTAGTACTACCCACTCGAAAATATCCGTGTGGGTAATTACCCACTCGAAACTTTCGAATAAAACTAAGTTTTTCAAGTCTTTAGAAAATTTTGCAACTGGTAAAACGAAAGATGCGGACGAAATCGTGGAATTCTTTAGAGAAGATTTTGATAAATCGCGACTAACAAATGATAGAGATTTTTTTTATGAGCATCATGAAGCTTGAAGGGGAAGAAGCAACTGATTTGAACACTATGGTAAAGTTTCTCAGGGAAAATGAATATTATATGAACATTGTTCCCGAGTTCGTGCGTTTCTGAGATTAATAATAACAGTACCGGGATCTTCTTGTTCTAATGAAAGAAGTTTTTCAGTTTTGCGTTGAATAAAAAATTATTTAAGATCGACTATGGCACAGAATCGGCTAAACCACGTTGATATTTTGCATTTCTACTCGGATTCAGTTGATGTGCTCGATTTAGAAACTTTAATGGATGAATTTATTGTTCGTAATAGAAAACGAACGTCTTGTTTCGCTCTACGAAAATGATTTATTTGTACCTTTAAACGAAAGCAAATAAATTGAACTTTGTGACATCTCAAAGTATATTTTTATCAATTTTTGATCGTAACCCTGTATCCCTCATCCCTTCATATGAGTGTGTTGTGAAAAATCACTTGGAACTCCCCCCCACCTTACTACCCACTCGAGCTAAAAGTGTGATGCCGGCACTGAACTATCTCCTTGTTTGCTTCCAAATGACACGGGTATTTGATGGGGGAAACTATATTTGAATCTTATTTGCGTTTTGCTATTAGTATTGGCTACATATTTATTCTTTGTTTATGTTGTTATTCTGTAAAGCATCGATAACATTTTCCAACTTAATCAAATGCTTGAGGTAGATCCATGAAAGAGAAATAAAGGGTCATCTATCAGTAAAATTCCTAAATAACAAAGTAAGTGCCACCAACAGGTGTTTAATAATTATTTCATAAAATAAATATCTGAAACAATTTTGGTGAAAGTTGAGGTCATTAAAATGAAGGCCAGGTTACTGGAGCACATAAGTATATTATATTTTCTTGTATCTATAAAAATTCTAGTTGACGAAACGAAACATTAAAGAGAATTCGATTGACGTACTGGACTCTCCACCTAAGTGCACTTCTTGTTCAAATGACTTGCATAATGCCATGGAGAGATAGCGTGTCACGGGAAAGAATCGCTTATTACTTGCACGAAATGAGGCAGCTTGTAATTGTAATACATGGCTAATGCAGCGGTTGTTGATACTTCCTTTAATTGAATTTTACATTCGACTGTATTCTTTGAATGACAGCGGTGTTTATAATACGGCGAGGAATTCCAACAGTCACTCCGCTTCCCTGAACGATGACCGCTTTGATCTCAATGGTGGCAGCTACTGGCTTCTACGCGCATCCTTCTTTCTTCTTGCTTTGGTGGCTGCTGTGAGTTATCGTGCCCACTGCGATATTTATTGTGCCCATTGAAAATTATACTCTATTCATTTGACGCCTTTAAAAACAAACTTCAATAGATCGAAGCGTTGCCAGTTTTTATTAATTTAGCGCCTTCTGCTCCGCTAGCAGCAATTAACTGCTTAATGTTCGCCCAGGTAGAAGCATTTCAATTCAAATTACGTCTATTATGTTTACATTTCGCTACTGGTTATACATGCAGCTTGCTTCGTTGAATGAAACTAATTTTAGAACGGCCGTTTCATATCAGCAAATGTTTCTACCATTCAGAAAAATTTAGGTTGAAACATTGATTTGCAATATTTACGTCTACTTCAATAATTATTTTTTTATGCAAATTTTTTTCAAATCTTTTAATTAAATTTATTTAAGTTTCCTTTTAGTGGTACCATTTACGTGTAAATTTTAAAATCAAAATGTTTAATTTTTGTTTAAACAATTTAAATCTAAATAACTATATTCTAGCATAAAGGTTTTCATGCTATATAAGTTGGTTTAATAATTCTAAAAAATGCTGTTCTGCAGTAAAATGTTTAAACTCAAGTTTAACATAAGAGCATTTTTTAAACATTGGTCAAGCAACTTTAGATGCCACATGTCGATGTCTTGATAAAACAAAACTTACTTATTTCTTTTATTCGAATGGTGTAAGGTTAGGAAATAGATGCACGTATTCGAGGCATCTAGAGTGTTATAGAGAAGCAACAGACCGCTGGAAAACTTTGACTTTATTGGAGTCATTTACTCACTCAATGGCTCTCTACCTATTAGATTCAATGGTGTACAAACTTATAAGCTTAGATTGTCCAAGTACTGAGATTAAATCACAATTGTTTTTAAGTAAGAACGAAAATAAGAATACCTCCAGTCATTTCATGGTAGTTTATTGTTTGTGGATATGTTCGACATTAGAACACAAAGCACGGCATTCTCTTCTGAAGATTGTTCTGTGAGGTAGAGTAGCACGACCACACACAAGTCATAACTGAAGTTAAATGTGGTGTGTATCTAAATACTGAGGTGCGCAGTGTAAGTCGCATATAACCTGTTTCACCTTGCGTACAGTGTGAATTGTCGTTGAAGCATGAGTTTTCACAATTATCCTGCCATTTGCCAGTACAGGAAATGAAGAATTACTCTCTCTCCAGGGTCGTGAAGAATTGAAATGAGTCTTTTCACAGCCCCTTCGTTGGGACGTCAAATTGAAATGAAACGTCTCGTAAACCTTAGTATTCTTATAAATTATTTGCCCTTATTGTTCACCTACCTGGCTTAGTACACATAATTTTTTTTTTAAATTGCCTTATTCTAATCGTTGTGTCAGTATTTGCCAAACAGGAAGCCGACCAACAACTCCGGTGCTGAAATCAACTTCAAATAATATGTACAAGAGAAGCCAATTTTATCACACAAATAAACATAGATATATTGACACCTTGAATGCATACATAAAACAATACCGAAATTAGTATTAGTATTAGAACTTCAGTACGCCCAATATTAGCATATGGAATAGAAACTAGAGCAGACACAAACGTTACAAAACGCCTAACCTGCACTGCTGAAATTCGAACACTGCGAAAATTTTTAGGTACCATTACGCGAAAGAGAAAGAAACATAAACATCAGCTAAAGATTCAATATACAGGAAGTAGTGAAAGAAGATAATAATGGAACAACCACGTCGAAAGAATGAAAGACCACCGCCTGGAAAAATAGTTAAAAATGGTAAACCCCAAGGGAAACCAGATCCAGGGGGACCACCGAACGATAGATGCAGAGTTGGTTGTCATCGTCAAGAGAATTTTTATCTGATATTAACAGGGAAACCTATATACACAATAGGAAGAAGACTATTAACCCTAGAATAAATCACGATTCACATCAGTTTAAATTACGAATAATACAAATAATAGCAAAATAATTATATCTAAAATATATTTGCATGTAAACTACATTAAAAAAGCGCTAAAATAATTGTCTTTAATATGTAAACATTCGATGCATAGAAATCCCGTTGGCGCTCGAAATATATACCATGTTTCGCACTGTAATCTGATACACCCCCTACAAGTTCCGCTTAACGTTATACGTCGAAACAATGGCATCAAGACACATCCAAGGTCACGTCCCGATTTGGGACGCTATTCTTGTAGATTCCAAAAGGTGAAAACCAACAACCTTTAATAGTTTCATGTAGCTATGCAAATACGCTGTTTTACACCTGATTTAGTTACTTCCAAGCTGCTTAAAGAAGTTGACTATGGCAACTTCACTAACTTGCGGCGACTTGTTATTAAAGCTTTCAGCTTGTATTCAAACCGACTATTCTTCAGGGGCAGGGACCTGACTCGAAAATCAAAACTCTTAAAGCACAAGTTTACCTTGTTTGCTGCGGCACAAATTGCAGCGTGGGACACGATCCACGCCTTCGCATGGCTACACTACCAATAATCCATTGTGCGCGGTCAGGGGTACTCACAATGCGTTTGCGCAGAAAAACAATTCACTTCCGTCGTATTGTTAAAACCATAAAACCACTGCCCAAGCAGAACCGCGGTGTGATTCTGCCAGATGCATGCTTGTTGGCGCCTAAGTTAAATCTATTCAAATTTAAATATTATAATGTATAGTTATTCAAACTGGCTATATATGTAAATATTAAAATAAGCAGTTCAGACAAGGGAAGCCGGATATTTTTTCAAATTTATAGGATATTGATTGTCTTTCTGGATTAAACTGTATTAACTGTTTACTAGTACTTTATTTGTTTTATAATACATGATAATATACAGTTTCACTGTTAGTTAACTTAAAATTCCTTTGATATCTATATTATATAAAATTAGTTTCTTTTGATTTGATTCAGTATTTAAGGAAATGCAGCCATCTGTGGAGAAATTACTTGAATGGCAGCAGAGTTTTCCAACAAAAAACAGGACATGCTTCTAACCAAATAAGCAAATAAAACTTATAGGAAGAAGTAAGTTACAATTGCTATGCAGGAGCAGAAGAAGTGCACAAATTAATTTATATTCCTACATATATGGTCAAACGGGGAGAAACTAGCAGGACAAGATATAATACTCATCTTGAAATTTTAATAAGTAGATGAAAAAATAGCAACAAGACCAAATAACATAGAACTATATTATTATTATAATGAGACAATTTTACATCTAATTCAATGATATTATGAAAAACATTTATGACAACGATCTCTAAACAACACTGTGAAAGAACTACAGTTGTCAAAAAATGTAGTAAAGTTATACACAGGAATTTCAAAAAGTTTTAAATTAAAGTGGAATGTTTTCACCTCTTATAAAAGTTGTACGCTCCAACATAAATTTATTGAAGTATTTTCATAGTTTTCGGTTATCAACCTGATAAATCAACATTCTGAGGGATAGTACCCTTTGCACACTGTTTCATTCACAGCCTTAAAGTTTTTATTTTCTGAAACTATTACATTATCATTAAAATTAAGGTATATCTCTATCCTTCGTTGACAAAAGGATGTATACACAAAGCAAACATTTAAATAAGTTTCTTTGCATGCTTAATAGCTATTTGTGCAACAAGTATTTAAAAGTGGATTTTTATGAAACGAGGCCGAAGGCAAAAACACTTTTAGCACGGGTTTCTACACAATTATTTTTTCTACTGCCTTAAACTTAATGTTATGAATCCATAAATGTCGATTTAACTAAGGTTTGCATTTATGACAGTTATAAATTATGTCATAGTAAAGAGATGGCCTTGACGCGCAGGTGACTGTTTTTGCAGCCAGTAGCTGTCAAAGTTAGTTATCAAAAGGTAATTATAAATGTACACATTTTACTTTATTCATTACATAATGCCTTAATTATTTAAGAAACACTTTACCTCTAACGAAAGATATAACTAGAATAACTTTACAACCTGACTTCCAGTTCAAAATCCTAAATCAACACATGAGCTAAAACAAAACAGCTGATTTCACTTTTAACACGCTGAATTATAAAACGTCATTTTTACTGAAAAATGCTAGCGCAAAGGTCTACTTTTAGTAGTGGTCGTAGAAAAAATAATTTTGAAACAACGTCTTTACTAATTTCTGCGTAAGGAAATATTTCCAGATTATATTTAAAATCATTAATACATGGCATGGAACATTAAATTAGTAGCTACAATTAAGACACTATAATAGCTATTTATTGAAATTCGGCCGGTAGCTAAGCAGTTATGGTCGAGCTGGTACATCACGGTCGAGCCCGTTAGGACGAGACACGTCATCTGGTAAGGCCATAAACGCGAATACCGGCCTAATGTAGTAAATAGCTATTATAGGGTTTTAATTGCAGCTACTACTTCAATTGTTTTTGTATACTGAACAAGAAGAAGAACCATTTTGATTATTTGAGATTTTTCCCAAATTATTTTCCTTCAAAATGCTGTTATTCGTGCTATACGTTTGACAGTACTAAAGTGTATTGTTGGCACTTGACATAAACTGATAGTGCCATCAACAATAAGCTTCAGTACTGCCATACGTATAACACTAATCACAGGCGTCGTTAAGTGATACCGGACTGGGCCAAAAATCTACCTACCGGACTCGTTGCTAAGTCGGTAGACAGTTACTACTAGACCAGTATACACAAAAATGCTTTCTTATAAATGTTTACTTCAAACACAATCATATGTAAAATTGTTTGTGCTATTAGACATGAATATTCAGTAAAATAATTTTTTGATCTGAAAATACATATGAAACAATATATTTTCAACACCTAGCCAGGTGAATCTCAATAATCAACGGAGAGAAACATAGTAAGACCTAGAAGGTGATTGCCTGAAGAAGATGGTTCCGACTAGCACAGGATCAAAACACTTCGCAAAAATAGAAGAGGCCTACATTCAGGAGTGAATAGATAAAGAATGAAGAGAATATTCACTACAGTTACACCATTAAGTAACAAAAATTTTGATATCAAGAACACTTATTTGGCATTTAGCAGTAAAGTAGTTGTTGATTATATCGTTTTCAGCTCGTAGTTTTTACTACCTATAAAGGGTATCCAATGTCGGCGTCTCTCTTTCTTGCAGTTCTTGCACATTTTGTATTTTAAGTTTTTCACGTATTGATAAGCTTCTCACTTGATCCCCTTTAATAGTTGTTAACGTTTTCATTTCTGTAGTCCTCTGTATGTTCTTTGGTTTTGAGGTTTCTGCTCGGATCTTCACTACGTACGTTAGTACTGGTCACGCAACGGTTTTGTAAATGCGAACTTGGCTTTCTATGGACATATACCTATTTCTCGAGATAAGAGTTCTCGGGTAGCCTGATATTCTTCCAACTTTATTTGCTCTTGGTGTAGATATTTACAGCTCGATATTTCAACCCTCAGATAACTACATTGCGTGTTTTGTTTGATGGGTTGGTCATTTGCTGCCAATTTGCATCTGAAATTATCTCTCGATATAACCATTGATTCAGTCTTCTCCGGTGATATTAGCATTATAACACTCTGTGTGATAATAACGTAAGCAAATGTTGGAAAAAAACAGGACACAAATTTACAGGAAACATAAAACGAACAATAAAACTTCTACCACCTATATCAATCAACTGTATATCTCTAAATAGTTTTAAAAACTATAGGGAGGGAGGAGTTTAGAATCCTTTGTACAAGGTGTCTGCATTTCGAGGATTTTACAAGCTAGTTGCTCAACTATTATAGTACTTGCAAAAACCTAGTAGCCACATCTCGATGTTCAAAATAAAATTAACCTCTAAAAGTTTCCTTAGAAGGTTAATATTTTTTTTCTGTGATAGCATCAAAAATGACATTTTTTACATTGTTTCTAGTATCAAAAGTTACAGTTTAGGCCATTTTTATTTTTAGTGTGCAAATTTCGTGTTTTCTCCTAAATTTGTATGTCTACATAGTCTACAATATCTAATAGAGTGGGATAAAAAGTTTTACCAAACTAAATTTTTACACTTCTATTACGATTGTGGAGAAAATATTGTATGTAACACGTGCTAAATGTGTGAATATGGCACTTTGCACTTCACCTAGCTGGGCAATTTTCATGCCGCATGACATAAACACCAACTTTTTGCACTTGATACGTAAATGGCTACTATATCCATTTCGACAGTTATTCACTGATAAATTATTTTACAGCAACGTACGACAATACATGTTTTGTTTATGCTATGAAATGGTTTCGTATTACGAGGAAAAGTCAGTAATAAGATCACAAAAGGCTGTTAAAAAAATACTCGGAGAAATACTTAGCTGAAAACAAGTTATATGTTTTAACAAAGTCTCCACCTACATTAATACGCTTATCCCATCGCGTTATCAATGCCCCAATACCTGCTGCATCGAAGTCTTTGGGCTCTAGGTATTGCTAACATCCAAGCACATGCTTAGGAACAATTTTGTCAAAATTTTCATTCTAAGGAAAAAAAGTACCTAGTTCAGGTACACTTTTTATTTCCACACCTGAAAACATAAAGTACTACCTCGAACAAAATTTAATAAAATTTAGTACGATTTAAATTAAATAAACAAGAACAAACCATTGAATTTAAATAAATTGTCAAATTTCGGCTAAAGGCGACCACGATAGCGCGCGGCAAAGTTGAAATTCGGATTCAGCACACCTGAAAACATAAAGGTCAGTCATAAAACCTAAGTCCGGGATTTTTTCTTCAAAACACCCTTTCCTGACACCGATTTCCTGGATTACTCCTCATGTTCGATACCATTATCACCTGCGAAACGTTTACCGCCACGTTGTTTTTTAGTGGACCAAACAGATGGTAGTCACTGAGGGCTAGGAAACATTTCCTTATGGATATCATTTGCAGGACGTCCTTTGCCCAGAAAAAACGGACAACGGCACGCTGCTCTTTCACAGTACACTTTTCCAGTACAGCCGCCATTTTAACACTACCTTCACACGAGTGTTATTGGAATACGGCAACTGTTACTTGAATATCATTAAGCTCGATTGTGCTGCCACCTAATGACAGATTTGAAAATAGCTCACTGGTATATTCAAATATTCCACATCAGTTTGTGACCTAATTACTGACTTTCCCTCGTATTACAAAGGGTACCTATTTTTCGTAAAATATTATTAATATGTAGAGAACATCAATAAACTTAAACGAATTGGTTTGATTCTAAGATTTTTTTTCTAATTGTAGAATATGCAAAAAACATTTCATATACTTTAACTAATAATTTACAAGTGTCTGTTTTGTGCATGCTGTAATAGTGTGTAATAGAAACTACGTACGTTCAAGAAATTTATGCGCAGATCTAGTAGATTTGTTTGATTGAACTTCAAAGTTTTGTTGTAAGTTTGTAAAAATATACATTATAATCTATAATGATTTTTTTCATATTCTTTCACCATAGCGAATACTCTTCTACTTCCCTTGCTAGTTATTTAAATCTAGGGAAGTACAGTTAGTCCCTTTTTCATTTCTTTCGAGGCGCCCATTGACCCAAACAACCTCATTGCATTAATTTATAAAAATTGTCTGTAGAAATAGAACCTTTTGTTAAAAAGAAATCTAACATTTATATCAAATAGCATAAGAAACGGCAGAAGTAATTAATATTCGAGAATTAAGCACATTCGTTAAATAGAAGGCAGCTGACAAGAACCTGTTCGATATCAAAAATGGAACTGCAATGGCGTCAGTGTTTTACCAGTCAAACGTCGAACATTAGAACATACACTACTAATGTACGTTGCATCATGCCGCGTTGTCTAGAACGAGCATGTTAATAAAAAACTACATCGAATTTTTACTTTGGAGAAAATAATAAACCGCCAGGTTCACAGTGAAGACCACCGGGACATCGATACAAGTGCGATGCTCATAGCGATATCCAGATAATCATACGTCATCCATCATCGTTCTGGACGAGCGACACTTTCTTTAATGAACCGACCGCCGCTAAACTTCTATAGTTGCTACAACATTCGTATAAAAAGTTAGTATGTCTAATTATTAAGTCTTCCTGCATTCTCTTTGGAGCTGTTATGAGACCGTTGTTAGATTTTTTGCCCGTTTTATTTAATTTATATTTTCGGTTTGCATTTGTACATGTCGGTTTCTGCAAGAATGATTGGCAGTGTCGTATCAACGTTTCTCGAGCAAATAACATGTGGAACCTGAGAACAAATATAACTGACAGGCTAATTGCTAACAAGTATTTACACGGGGACAAATAGATGCAAGAATCCATTAATATTACAGAAATGTTTTTGCTGAAAACGATTGCTGTCTAATGCAAATCGTTAACTAGAATTGACAACTTTAAGTCAATGCAAATGGGTTACACGACATCGCTTTGATATATCACATTGAAAAATCTGCTTAAATCTATATTTAATACAAGGGTATACTTAATTTACATAATATATATACTTAATATGATATTGCAACAAAAATACTTTTTTTAAGTTTAGTTTGAAAATAGAAACTCAATTGATCAGAAGAAAAAGGGAAAACGCGTTTAAATAAAAACTCATATGATTGAATGTATTCAAAAAACAGTATTATGAAAAAAACACCTAGTAAATGTAATAGAATGCCACATATAATTGTATAAAAATTGCTGTTAATTCGAAGGAACATACTAAAGAGAATACAGTTCGACCACTTCAGCTCACTAGGTGACTTGAGCATGTTTTCACCGACTGCATTAGTGTTGTACTACCACGAAAAGTTTTGTATCGAAATGTTAAAAGAAATAAATATGTATTTACTTGCAATCCAAAAGCTATAATTATTAAGAGAAAAAATTAAAAACTGCAAGTGACAATGGCAGCAATAGCTGAGCAAAATGGAGAACAAACAAATTATACGACAGGCATAAACATACAGGGTAGTCGAAAAAAGAGACGGAATTGGAAATTATGCTAAATCAACTATAGGACGACGATTACTATGATTGATACAAATAAAAATGTTTTTGATAGAGGGATTCTTATATCAAATGATAACTGGTTTTCTCTATCGACAACTGTCTGCGAAACTACCTAATCTGCTATGTCCATTCGGCAAATATATATTTAAAGCATATAGGTACTTATATAATAAAGTAAAATAGAAAAAAAATATTTTAGCAAAACCTTATAATAGCTATAGAAGCACCATATCTAAAGAACAACGGCTCAGTACAGATATATGTAACATGAAACGTAACTAATAACAAAGTAAAGTAATAAACAAATACGTCAATCACACTCATCGTGCGCATAACCTTATGTAACGAACCACTTCCGAAATTGGACCGCATCATTGTTGAGATAGAGGGACAACTAGGGTTTCCAGTCCCGGGATTCGGTCCCGGGACAGTCCCGGGATTCTACCACAAAAACCGAGTCCCGGGACCACAGCCAGCCCAGGCGAAGTCCCGGAACCATGTCAACATGCGTGCGTATACTCGATATCAGAGAATTAGGACGGGTATTCACCGGCGTCCCGGCGTATTATCATGCCTCTTGTACATTCTGCATTATTTGCGTTTTGCGTAACGCAGGAGAGGTATTGTTTTCGGTAGGTTAGAATTAAACCTGTGTGTTGTTTCAGCCACATTTGCATATCTTCTTCTATTTATGTATTTGTCTGGTTTTTTGTTGGATTTAGATATGTGCGAAGAAGCTGAATAATTTATATTTTTGGGTTTTAAGTGTGTTCGTTATTTGTCTGCTAAAGCGTTACAATTAGAATGAATTCCGATTCGCAACCTACCTTTATTCTACATTTTAAAAAATAACGATTTGAAGTCACTATGGCAACAGTTTTATATATTGAAGATAAACAATTGGCGAAATGTAAAGTGGGTTCCTACAAAATTATCATAATCAGAGGCAGCTTGACGAAAGGATTACACACGCACTTTGCAGTTCAAACAAAAGCAACAGCGACAGACATTTTTAGTACCAGAAGAAAGCAATGAAGTTGTAGACGAGCACCAACGCAAATTATCAGCACAGAAATACTTTATTTAACTTAAAACACTGGTTTGTCTTTGGAAATTTCATTCGGAAATTTCACCTGAACACTCTTTCTCTTTCGGGACCATTTTCGGGGATCTTCGGGACTAGTCCCGAGACCTGAAATTTAGTTCGTAAGTCCCGAAAACATTTTTGGTCCCGGGACTTGGAAACCCTAGGGACAACGTACCGCCCACTTTCACAAGGGGCTTCATCAGAAGTAAAACCAAAGAAAACGATAACTCAACGTGTCAACCATGCCAGAGGCGAAACTCTTCTACCAACCTCCGTTCCGATTAAGAATATTAAAGTGTTTGCAAATCGCAAAGGTTTCGCAAATATTTCTGTTAAAGGGGACTTGCAGATAATATAAATTTCATCAAAAGGGATCTTACGGCCAGTAGCACACTGGTATTTAAAAATACGGGTTTTACTGAACCTCCTGTTTCACCAATGTACACAGCCTTACAGGAGTAAGGGACTTTATAACCTCGGAGGTTTGAACATATTTTGATGTTTTGTTTTCGAAACGACTTTTGTGTACGATCGATGACTTCGTGGATATGGAGAAGAAAAGCTCACTGTGGTAGAATCGGTTCTCGGAGGTTTGGGTGTCTGTGGACCAAGATGGCGACTGCAAGTCACTAACACGGCAACCACCGTGTTTACCGGATTAATCTCTTCCGTAGAAATGCTTTCGGCAGCTAGCAAAAAATGAAAACGTTTGATAGGTTTGCTAGGCGAGTTGAAAAATTTATAACCGTCTTAGAACCATTCTACTCTGTAAAGCGTTTATTTGACTGTAAAGTTAACCCCCGCGTCAAATTTACCTAAGGCACAAATAGTGTGCTAGAAATTTGAATGCGGTTAATTCGCGTTACAATCTTCACTCACACCTCCATACCGTTTGAATTTTCGATAAGGCGATTTTAACCGCTATGCGTGGATATAGTGTTAACCAGTACGCCGCGCAGTTCCTCCTACAACCCCCTCTAAAAATTCTCAAATAACGAGGCGGCCGAAGAGAATAAAAGGAAAATCCGGAGTTAGTTAACGACACTTGAGACTTGAACCTGTACCTGATCCTGACTATCTTTCCTAGTACCTATCTTAGTTAGCACCGGTAGAGTAGGCCCCATCTAACTAGACAATTTCTTGGCCTTGTTAGCACCGCTGGATTAGGCCCTATATTGCTAGAAAATCCGTTTAATATCCCCACCGGCTGATTCTCGCAGGCCATTATTATAATAACCTTGATATGAACCGTTAAACAGATCGAATAAAAACAAAGGAAACGTACGCCGCCCGAAAGGCGCCCGAAGAACAAAGAATATTACATCTGTTTAACAAACCGCCGCGATCCTACGCAGAAGTATCTTTCAAAACCCTAAAATCATAAAAATAAGTGTCCTTACAACGAATTTCTAAAGTGCAGCAAGATTGCAACCATAAACTTTATTGGAGCCGGCCGGCCAAGAAAGGTGACAGCCAGCGAAATACGCCTCACGAATGTTTGCAGATTAAATTAAGAATTTTTCACTAAAACGCCCTTAAAACAGAGTGCGCTCTGTTTTAATCACACATAAAGGATACCAGAAGATAGGAAAAATTAACCGCTACCTATTAAAACAAACCACAGAGCGCTAGCACATATACAGGTGGAGAAAAAGCAATTTTTCCATCAGGCAGCCAAACACGCGCCCGGGAGAGCGGCCGAGAGTTCAGCGGCCCGAGGAAAGGCATATTGTAACGAAGAAATCAGGGGCCACGACCGAGTACAGCGGGCAAAGATGCAGATTACAAATTAAATTTTAATTAACGGAAGGAAGCGTCCCAGAAAAGCGAAATTGGTCTCAAAAATCTTATAAAATAGCGCGCAACCGATCAAAGCATAATAAACTTTTTAACACACGCCATAAGAATAATACTTAATTAAGCTTTACGCGGAACATTGCATTAAAAATTCCAAGTTGAGCTAATTTTTACTCAAAACATAGCAAATTGGGTGTCGTTAGAATCGGCATTTCATCAAATATTGATTGCGACTCAAACCAAGTCGATAATTGATCACGCCGCTCAATTAAATGCTATAATTTCAAAATATATCGAAATCGGGCAAAACATCCCTTCTACTTCGACCAATGAGCGTCGAGATCGCGTTGGACAAAGGACTGGCTCCTTTAAATAGTCAGACGCTGGCAGTAAGAAATCACTCAGCCAGGAGAGTCGGACCAGCATCAACTCAGCCAAGGAGAGTCCACCAGGAACCATCCAGCCTTCCATCGCCGACTCAGCCAAGGAGAGTCCACCAGCCGCCACTTCAGCTTCCAGGACCACCAGCAGCCACTTCAGCTCCAGGACCACCAGCCGTTTCATCTACTGGACTTAGCTGTCTGCCGTCTTCGTGGGACTTGGGATTCGAGCCACTTCAGCTTCCAGGACCAGCTAGCAGCTCCAGCCTCTCCAGAGCCTATCACCCTCGTGGACTTAGAACCCATCCTACGCATTGGACTCTGCTGTCTGCCGTCCTCGTGGGACTTGGGATTCGAGCCACTTCAGCTTCCAGGACCAGCTAGCAGCTCCAGCCTCTCCAGAGCCTATCACCCTCGTGGACTTAGAACCCATCCTACGCATTGGACTCTGCTGTCTGCCGTCTTCGTGGGACTTGGGATTCGAGCCACTTCAGCTTCCAGGACCAGCTAGCAGCTCCAGAGCCAATCCTACGCATTGGACTCTGCTGCCTGCCGTCTTTGGAAAGCCACTTTCGCCAGCCGCCGCCTCCGCCAAGGAGATCCGCACTGCCGCCGACGTTGCCGCCGCCGCTGCTGCAACCGCAGAAGGAAGCCGCCAGCCGCCGCCTCCGCCCAGGAGATCAGCACTGCCGCCGACGTTGCCGCCGCCGCTGCTCACAGCCCGCCGCCCCGTCGCCAGTCGCCACCGCCGCCGCGGCCACCGCAGAAGGAAGCCGCCAGCCGCCGCCTCCGCCCAGGAGATCCGCACTGCCGCCGACGTTGCCGCCGCCGCTGCTCACAGCCCGCCGCCCCGTCGCCAGTCGCCACCGCCGCCGCTGCAACCGCCGAAGGAAGCCGCCAACCGCCGCCTCCGCCAAAGGAGATCAGCACTGCCGCCGACGTTGCCTCCGCCGCTGCTCTCAGCTCGCCGCCCCGTCGCCAGTCGCCACCGCCGCCGCTGCAACCGCAGGAGGAAGCCGCCGGCCCCGCCTCCGAAGGACCACACCCGCTTCCAATCGCGGATGCCAATCCGCCATTTTCTTTTCTTTTTCTGTATATAAATGTTACCTAGTTATAAGCTTATTTGTATGTGTAAATATAATAAACTTTGTTCCAATCAAATCCAGTGTCTAGGTGAGGGTAACGCCCAACCACCCCTTCTTACGCCGACGCCATTGCAGTAACCCTACCGCTGAGCATAGACGTAGGCTTGTTAATTGTCGCCCGGAACGTGGGGCAAACCTGTGGTGGACACCAGAGGGAAGTCACGCCCACTACAATGGTGAAGTCAAGAAGGAAGGGAAACATGGAGACAACTCCGCCAAGGATCAACGAAGAACCTCAGCGGACACCGCGACAAGGAGGAAGTCTGAACAGTTCGGAAATAATAGAAGACAGCGCACCCTCATTTCCGTGTGGACAAAGGACACCGCCTCCAAGTCCCAGCCCAGTGCGACAGGAAGTCAACGAAGACAACCAACAGCAAATGGCACACCACCTTGCGAACCTAGCAGCTACAGCAGCAGGAACCAATCAACCAGCACCACTTCTGGGAGTGGTAGAAAACACCCAGTGGCGCCCAGAACAAGCTCCAGCAGCACCAACGATCACATTAACGGACGAACAATTTCAGGCACTTTTGGGACGAATGGCTGTGCCCAAAAAAGTCGATCTCCCACCAACATTTAAGGGCGAGGAGTTAGACCACCCCCAAGAGTTCATCGCAGAGTGCGCCCGCTACCATGCGCAAAGCGGATGTACTACAACAGAACTAATGAAAGTAGCCACAAACTGTCTCCAGGGGAAGGCTAGCCAATGGTGGAAACCATACGCTTCACTCCCGCTCTCCTGGAATGAATTTGAAGAAAGGCTGTTAAAGAAATTCGATAGCGCAGATGTACGAGCCTCCTTGAAAACACAGCTCTACGGGCAAAAAACAGGGACTGAAAGAAAATGGCGAACTCTTTCTTCTTCGGAAGATACAACTGATACGCCGATTGGACAACGAACAGTCAGTGGGAGCCAGCATTCCCGTAATGATAGAACTGTTAAAACCGGCCCTTCGGCCTTACCTACGTGTCGCAGTGCCGGAAACAATTGAGGAACTATTGGACAAGGTGGCTGCAATTGAGAAAGACATGGACGACCGCGCACCAACGCCAAACCGCGAGACACGCCCACGAGAGCCAGCCGAGCCAAATCTACCCCGCTGCTATTTTTGCCCAGGACGCCACTTCAATAAGGATTGCCCACGACGCCACCGGCCAGCACCACAGGCAACAGGAGAAGCTCCCGTGAACGCCCCCGAAGCAAGACAACTACCACCGCCGGAAAACTGGCGGAGGCCCGGGCACATCGAGGCCGAAGCACCGCCCAGGGCCCAACCCAATGCTCCACGATAAGTACGGCCAACTGCCACAACCTCCCGTATATCATGGTGAACCTCGGATCACCACAGCGGGAGATGCGTGCCCTGATAGATTCAGCAGCCACGCATAATTTCATTAGCGCCAAGCTAGTGCAGCATCCTGAGACGGGTAGCTACGCACAAAGAACGGCCAAAATGGCCAAAGAACAGGCAACCCTGACCCTACGAGGAGAAACAAGCTTGGAAATGCAGATCGGTAGAAATAACTACGTCATACAGTGCATCATAGCAGAGGAATTAAGGGAGGACATCATTCTCGGACTACCATGGCTTACGGAACACGAGGCTACCTTTGATTTCGCACGGCGTTGCATACACCACGGCATGAGGACCCGAGAAACCACTCATTGCCTGGTCGAGCAACACGACCCGCGTCCAGCGAATGACCCGATGGAACTTCCCCAGTTGAAGCATGACTTCCCTCGCGAGCAGGAACACAACCTCTATCAGCTACTAGAAGACTTCCCCGAAATTTGGAGGCCCTCGGCGCCACCTACGCGCACCCTGCAGCACGAGATTCATGTAAAAACCGATGCCCCTATACGCAGCCCAAATTACCGATATTCCGAAACAAAAAAGAAGATCATCGCCGAGCAAGTAGAAGAGATGCTGGCACGCGGTTTCATCGAGCCTAGCCAGTCACCACATAACTCGCCGATCGTCATGGTGGAGAAAAAGGATTCTACACCCCGGTTCTGCTTGGACTTTCGTAGGCTAAACGAAGCCACCATCAATGAGCCGGCGGTACTACCCTTGATCCACGAAACCATCAAAGATCTAGGTTCAGCGAGCATCTTCTCCTCACTTGACTTAAAGTCGGGGTACTGGCAGATAAGTTTACACCCCCAAGCCAAACCCTACACCGCGTTCACGACTCCGGATGGCGCAGCCTATCAGTTTCGAGTCATGCCATTCGGGCTCAAGACGGCACCAATGACCTTTCAGAGGCTGATGGCCCGGGAAGTACTGGTAGGGTACCTCCACAAATTCTGCCTCGTGTATTTAGATGACATCATCATTTACTCGGAATCATGGGAGCAGCACCTTCAACACCTCCGAAAGGTATTCGAACGACTACAGGAACATGGGCTCATATGCTCGCCAGAAAAATGCCACTTCGGGAAATCCACACTGCACTACCTAGGGCATATCGTTGGCCCAGAGGGAAACGAACCTCAACCAGGTCACGTGCAGCAGGTCACCAACGCCCCGCCCCCTACTAACCGAAAGGGGTTACGACAGTTCCTCGGCATATGCAATTGGCTACGCGAGTACATTCCCCGATTCGCCGACGTTGCGGCCCCTCTCACCGACCTACTAAGCACAAAAAAGCGCTGGACGTGGACCCCAGACGTGCAGCAAGCATTTCACCAAGTGAAACAATTGTTTCAGACACCGCTGAAGTTAGCCCGACCCGATGCTTCTCGCCCCTTCATTTTACAAACAGACGCCAGCAAATTTGGCATCGCCGCCGTGCTCTACCAGGAACGTCCCGATGGAGGTCGAGACGTCATCTCCTACGCCAGCACCCGGTTCCTGCCAGCCGAACAGCGTTATCACTCCAACGAACAAGAGTGCCTAGCCGCCGTATGGGCGATAAAAAAATATCGGCCCTACTTAGAAGGCAGGCAGTTCACCCTCCGGACCGATAACCGCGCCCTCACCTGGCTCAACACCTTGAAGGACCAGCGAGCTAAACTCACGCGTTGGGCTCTCCTGCTACAGGAGTTCCACTTCACAATCGAGCATTGCCCCGGAAAGCACAACGAGTTGCCGGACGCGCTATCTCGACAGCCGACTGGACAGCCGCCCGAAGCAGTGTGGGATGACCCGACAGTACTGCTACCTCCCATTCACAACAAGCGCTTCGCCCAAAAACGTGTAACGGCCAGCCAACCCGCTAAGAAAGGATTTCCCAGGTTCCAGGAACCCGCTACAGGAAATCAGGCGGCCAGCAGCCAAACACCACACGGTGAGGACTCACCGAGGTATCAACGGGCAAGCAGCCGTGCTACCGTCACGGAGCCACCAGGCAAGCCATCCCTAAGCCTGCTGGACGCAGTCGAAGAAACGTTATGGGAGACCATTGCACAGGACCAAAGGCAGGATAATTACTGTCAAGATTTAGTCAACTCATGGCACCAAAGCTACTTCGTCGAGGACCCAACCCCGGATCTCGTAGCCGTCCAGGAGAATTATCGAATAGAGGATGGGTTGCTTTACCACCAGACAGATCAAGGCCCAAGACTGTTTGTCCCGGAGAGAAGCCGACCCAGGGTCATTTACCAATACCATGATCAAGACTTAGCTGGACATCCCGGCATCGCCGAAACAACACGAGCCATCCGCTCACATTTTCATTGGACGCGTTTACGAGAAGATGTCCGGAACTACGTCCGCCAATGCCTGCTCTGCTTGAGATGCAAGAAGGGCCGCCACCAAGCCAAAGCCACCCTGAGGCCTCACCAACCCAACCGAGCGTGGGACACGATTGCGCTCGACCTCATGGGGCCCTACCCCTCGTCAGCCACCGGGAAGAAGTTCATCCTGGTAATAACCGACCTCTTCACCCGGTGGACTGAAGCCTTCGCTTTAGCCAAAGCCACCGCCCCCATCATCATCCGCACCTTGCGAAATGAAGTCTTTCCCCGCTTTGGGTACCCGAGCGCCATGCTGACCGATAACGGGCGTCAGTTCATCAGTGAACAATGGATGAGAGCCTGCCAGGAGTGGGATATCCAGCCATGGACGACCGCCATCTATCACCCCCGAGCCAACCCAACGGAGCGAAGGAATCAAGAAATAAAAAAGGGGCTCCGCCTGCACCTACAAGGAGGAAACCATCGCGAGTGGGACAAGCATCTTCCCGCGACCCTATTTAACTTACGGAATCGCCATAACACCGCCCTAGGGTGTTCCCCAGCATACGCCATGTTCGGAAAGGAATTAGACCGCCCCGGGGAATGAAGGTTCCGACACCCCACGCTGCTGCCCGAAACGCCCCACGAACCACGGACCCACAACCGCGGAGCACGGGACACAGGCATCCGAAACCGAGCCATCGACCAGCGCCAAGAAGCACCGGACGCCGACAACCCCACGTTTCAACCCCAGCAGTGGGTCATGGTGAAAAATCACCCTCTCTCAGACGCCATCGCCGGGATCCATGCAGGGTTCCAACCAAAATGGAGTGGACCCCACCAAATCTTGGACCAACTTGGCCCAAGCATCTATAGGGTCCAAAGAGGACAACAGGCCCTCAAAATTCACGCAGACCAACTCCGCCCCTTCTCTCCCTAATCTTTTTGCCCGGATCGCGGACGCCAAAGGAGGGGGGAATTGATATGAACCGTTAAACAGATCGAATAAAAACAAAGGAAACGTACGCCGCCCGAAAGGCGCCCGAAGAACAAAGAATATTACATCTGTTTAACAAACCGCCGCGATCCTACGCAGAAGTATCTTTCAAAACCCTAAAATCATAAAAATAAGTGTCCTTACAACGAATTTCTAAAGTGCAGCAAGATTGCAACCATAAACTTTATTGGAGCCGGCCGGCCAAGAAAGGTGACAGCCAGCGAAATACGCCTCACGAATGTTTGCAGATTAAATTAAGAATTTTTCACTAAAACGCCCTTAAAACAGAGTGCGCTCTGTTTTAATCACACATAAAGGATACCAGAAGATAGGAAAAATTAACCGCTACCTATTAAAACAAACCACAGAGCGCTAGCACATATACAGGTGGAGAAAAAGCAATTTTTCCATCAGGCAGCCAAACACGCGCCCGGGAGAGCGGCCGAGAGTTCAGCGGCCCGAGGAAAGGCATATTGTAACGAAGAAATCAGGGGCCACGACCGAGTACAGCGGGCAAAGATGCAGATTACAAATTAAATTTTAATTAACGGAAGGAAGCGTCCCAGAAAAGCGAAATTGGTCTCAAAAATCTTATAAAAATAGCGCGCAACCGATCAAAGCATAATAAACTTTTTAACACACGCCATAAGAATAATACTTAATTAAGCTTTACGCGGAACATTGCATTAAAAATTCCAAGTTGAGCTAATTTTTACTCAAAACATAGCAAATTGGGTGTCGTTAGAATCGGCATTTCATCAACTATTGATTGCGACTCAAACCAAGTCGATAATTGATCACGCCGCTCAATTAAATGCTATAATTTCAAAATATATCGAAATCGGGCAAAACATCCCTTCTACTTCGACCAATGAGCGTCGAGATCGCGTTGGACAAAGGACTGGCTCCTTTAAATAGTCAGACGCTGGCAGTAAGAAATCACTCAGCCAAGGAGAGTCCACCAGCCGCCACTTCAGCTTCCAGGACTACCAGCAGCCACTCCAGCTTCCAGGACTACCAGCAGCCACTTCAGCTCCAGGACCAACAGCCGTTTCACTGGACTTAGCTGTCTGCCGCCTTCGTGGGACTTGGGATTCGAGCCACTTCAACTTCCAGGACCAGCTAGCAGCTCCAGCCTCTCCAGAGCCTATCACCCTCGTGGACTTAGAACCAATCCTACGCATTGGACTCTGCTGCCTGCCGTCTTTGGAAAGCCACTTTCGCCAGCCGCCACCTCCGCCAAAGGAGATCCGCACTGCCGCCGACGTTGCCGCCGCCGCTGCTCACAGCCCGCCGCCCCGTCGCCAGTCGCCTCCGCCGCCGCTGCAACCGCAGAAGGAAGCCGCCAACCGCCGCCTCCGCCCAGGAGATCAGCACTGCCGCCGACGTTGCCGCCGCCGCTGCTCACAGCCCGCCGCCCCGTCGCCAGTCGCCTCCGCCGCCGCTGCAACCGCAGAAGGAAGCCGCCAGCCGCCGCCTCCGCCAAAGGAGATCCGCACTGCCGCCGACGTTGCTGCCGCCGCTACTCTCAGCCGCCGCCCCGTCGCCAGTCGCCACCGCCGCCGCTGCAACCGCTGGAGGAAGCCGCCGGCCCCGCCTCCAAAGGACCACACCCGCTTCCAATCGCGGATGCCAATCCGCCATTTTCTTTTCTTTTTCTGTATATAAATGTTACCTAGTTATAAGCTTATTTGTATGTGTAAATATAATAAACTTTGTTCCAATCAAATCCAGTGTCTAGCTGAGGGTAACGCCCAACCACCCCTTCTTACGCCGACGCCATTGCAGTAACCCTACCGCTGAGCATAGACGTAGGCTTGTTAACTCTAAGAGTAACCATTTAAAAGTCCCCGCCTCGTAGTGCCGGCGTCGTATCAAGGAGGCCTTAGCAGTCGTTAAAAAACGTTTTTTGTTCGGGTAAAGTACCTTTATTTGAAATCGGCAGTGAAGTACGCCGAAATCGTCATTAAAACACGAAAAATCGGCAGTGAAGTAATCCATTGTTTTACGACTTTTTTTGTAGGTGGCGAGGCGATAGATAAACGTCAATCGACCGAACATAACCTACAAACGTTGGTTAAAATGTTGTAATGTCACGATTCCTCGATTTAAAATAAAACATAGTGTACTCCTCGGCACTGAAGTTCCTTTTTATCCCTCATGTGGTTTATTTGCCTTGGCCCTACGGGCCTCGGCAACTAAATCCACATTCGTGATAACAAGTTATACTTCAGTGCCTTGGTATACAAACTACTATTTGTGTTCTGAACACGGCAATATATTGTTAAGAAAAGTTGTTTAGAGTTTAAAATTATGCTGCCATGCAATGTTTCAGGAATATCGTGTTTGCGTTTGTTAGAAGCAATTGCAAAAAAAGTGGACGTGACTACCTCCCTGGACTTTCCCATACTGGAAACTGTTCATATCGTCTTTATTCAACAGTCTTTACAACATATCAAAATTTCAACTCGATGACTCACGTCTTCACCGTGATAAGCGTTTACACTTTCACGTACTAAATTGCGGGTAAATATAAAAGAATGTGTAGTTCAAAACGTGACCACCGAGCTTCTGTAGATGGCGCCAAGTGGACAAGCCGCCACTGTGCTAGTTTATGTATTATTTTCCTCAAAACGGCTGTAGCACCGAGGTGAAATTTTCTAAGTACCTGGAAATCATATTTTCTAGGGCATACAAAATCGATTTTTTTATTTTCGCGGAAAAAGATTCTTTGACGCAAAAATATAACAACCGTTAGAATAAAATAACTATTTTTCAAAAATAGCGGGGGGAGGGGGCCGGTGCGCTTACATATATCCACGAGTGTAATATTTTTTTGCATATTCATATGCTCCATTATGCACTGAGCAATTCAGTGAAAACCCCAGCTACCTATCTTGTTTTGTTTATTAATTAAAGGGGTTTAAATTTTCAAACTTCAAAGCTTCGTAGAGGGCGCCACAGATAATTCATGAGATTTTTTAAAAAACAGATCGATAGCCCTTTTCGGGGTCTATCAGTGTATGAAGTTTAAACAAATTCCTGTGGGCAGTTTTTGAGAAATGATTTTTAGAAAATTTCCAAAATTTTGAAAATTTGTAATTTAGGCCCCTTAATATTTTTCAAAACACTTTTTATATCACCTCATGTTAGCCTTCATATACTATTCAGAAAAAAGAAATCAATTGAATCGTTTTTGAGTAATAGGGCGTTAAACTCAAAATTTTCAAAAAATCATAGCGCCCTTCATTTTAAACCTAGCGAGTTCGGCAAAAAACTAACAGATTTGTCTTATGACCCTCTATCGTTATCCGCGATAAAATTTTCAAAATTTTAATCACGAAAACAGTGATACCAAAAAAACATGCGTAACTTCCGCTTCCGGTTTCGGATTTTTTGAAAAGCTTATTTTGTCGATGAATTTTCGATACACCCCCGCATTCCAAAGCGCATCAAAATCGGAGCAATACTTTCGGCTGTAGGAGCGTCACCCACCCACACACCCCCACACAGACAGACATTTTTTAAAAACCACTTTTTTGGGTTCCTAGAGGCCCAAAACGGATATTTCTGTGAAAATCTCGATTTCCAAAATTTTCATGATTCCAAGACTTCTCTATACCTATGGGTATGGGAAAGTAATATTTCATCTGATGCACAAGGTTTCATAAAAGTAGCCTAATATTTGTGAAATTTTGCATCGGGCTATAATTTTACATTTTGAACAACTTCTCCTAATAACACTTTTCTGCAATATGAGCGCATAAGGTACTTTATCGTGATTTTTTTTAATGAACTCGCGATTTCTTCTATTTCTTGGTCCAAAAAACTACGACACCACCACCAAACGGATGGGGATTTTTAAGGAGTCGCTCATAGGGCACTAAAGATCATTTCTACCAAAGATCAGGACTACAATTTGTTTAAAGTTTCCTTTCAAATTTGTTTAATTTGCCTGTGCTATGCCCTTTACAAATCCAGATTGTTCCTGCAAGATTTGGTTTGAAAGGATGTTTTTCAACCGTTTATTAGTAGCTTCAGGCGTACTTATGCGAACGTTTTGTCCATCCGTCCGTCCGTCCGTCCGTCCGTCCGTCTGTCTGTCTGTCTGTCTGTCTGTCTGGATCGCCTGTAACTTTCGAACGGCTGCAGATATCGAAATTTTGAAAGGGGGCAAAGTTCTTGCTAAGGTCCCGAGCACCTTCATGCGCTATTTGGTTTTGGCGAAAGGTGGCGATTTTCCACTTTGCAAAATTTCCAAGCATTTTAGCACAGTGGCGGCTTGTCCACTTGGCGCCATCTACAGAAGTTCGGTGGTCACGTTTTGAACTACACATTCTGGGTGCACTATAATACTTAATGTTTTCGCAGTGCTGAAGCTACTCTTTAGACCTGTACTTGAGCAGTTTATTTAATATTTGCAGTAAAGTTTTACTAGAATGGAATGTAATGGCTATGAACCGATAGTTATCGTCCTTTTTATTTTTGTATATCGATAATAACTTAAAATTTAAATAAATGTTTTAAGTAACAAAGTTATAGCTAAATAGTTTTCAGATATAGGTAAAGTGGCTCTTACAGTGAAGTCTAGTGTATCAAATATTTTTCACTAGTGCAGTACATAATAGTGCGCCTGTATATCAAAATTCAAATCGGTACATTTGTGGAAATTAGCATAAAAGAAAAAATAAAAAAATGAACTTCAAGGCCCTATATCTTTTTACTGGTAGGACTTTGTTCTAAGGTATATTAGGTTCAATATATTTAGTATAACCTAAGGAATCTATGACTAATCGCTGGGGAGACAGTTCTGGGACACCCTGTATCTGAAAAACACATTATTGTTAATTAGATATGTGAAATAATAACTCTACATTTATGTTATCTTTCGATTTTTACTTCCTTTTACAATAAAGGAAGTATTGGATTCACCCCAAAAATTCGAAATTGAGTTTTCAACAGATCTTCACGTTTTAGAGTCATCTGATCCCAAAAAAAATTTTTTTTCATTGGTCTGTCTGTGTGTCTGTCTGTCTGTGTGTCTGTGTGTCTGTCTGTCTGTGTGTCTGTCTGTGAACAGAATATATCAAAAGCGGAACAAGGTATGGCGTTGAAACTTCATATATAAGTTTTGTGTACTATGTAGATGCGACCGCAAGCTTTTGAAGAAAATCGCATACCCGGAAGTAGGTGTTTACTCTTTTTCAGTTTTTTTCGATATTTTCAAAAACGGCTCTAACGATTTTTTTTAACTTTACATTTTTATTACATTTTTAATGTGTATTGATGTGAGATAAGTGATTTTCCAGTTGAATACTTCTAAAATGGGTTTCTTTTGTTTTTTTTTTAATTTTTTTTTATTAACTCCTATTTTAAATAGAACACCCGGTATATTATTACATTTTTGAATTTAGCTTAAAATTCTAGAGAAAATTTGACTCTTGAACTAACGCTCTATTTTGTACCGTTTTTGTAAAATTTATAATTTTTGACAAATGCTTAAAAATTTAAAATCAAATTTTTGGCTAATTATAAGATCACTGTAAAAGGAAGTTGTGTGCGTGCATCACACCAGATTTTTATGTTAAACGTTATTAGTTTTCCTTTGATCTTTATATTTCATACGATATCCCTTCTCTTCATAACAAACAATTTTTGCTAAAGTTATCTTCAAGTTATCTAAAGCTGTTAAAAATATTTTGGTTAGTTTTGAGAGTTATAATCTAAATGTTTACTGACACATTTAAAACCATGGTTTATGGAATTCTGTGAATTCCTTCTATGAACATTGACAGCACTTTTTAAAATCTTATAGTACGTACTTAAAGCTTGTTTGTCGGATTACATCTTTGGTTTGTTTGATTGGTCAGTAATTTATCTCTTTTATTTCTTGATTTAACTAATTGATTGTAAATTCCTGAAAATATTAGAATGATTTTTTTAAAATATAAGATTAACTAAAATAACGTGTTGTTACATTACCGTAAGTATTAATTATACTGTATTATTAAATTGTTTTTTCCTCTTGCTGTTTCTTATGGTGTCTTGTCTTTAGCAATAACATCTCTAACCGCTTTTGACCTTGTAATACAGGTTTTAAACGTTTGAACAATGAAAGCAGTAATTACTTAAGGAAATTAATATTCAGCAGTTTGCTGGAGTTTAATCGGGTTTGTAATATCATTATGGCATTCATTTGACACTAGTTCAGTTAGGCAATGAAGCCATTACACCACTCAGTTAGGTAATGAAACCATTATCTAACTGAGTAGTGTAATGAACTTCATTACCTAACGGAGATAGTGTCAAATCAGTGATGTAATGAGTTACTTATCCCACTGGAGTGGAATAAGAGTATCATTAATATACGTGTGTGTAAGCTACAAACGAGTGCGTAGCACGAGTTATGTAAGCACACAAGTATATTAATGATGCATTATCACACATATATTGTAGTGATGGGCATAACCGGACAATTTTCATAACCGAATTATTTGCATTCGAATCATATTAATAACCGAATGATTATTTGAATAATAATTCGAATTAAGTTTGGCTCTCGATTCGTTTCGATTTCACCGGTTGGCGGTTCACCGTCATCTGTATCGGCACCGTAACTTGCAGATAGCAGAGGAACTCAGTTAATCGTTAATTATAATAATTGTATAAATGATTTTTATTTGATTTCTAAGGAGTTGAAACCATTGAGAATAGCTATATCAATACTAATCATAAAGAAATTATAAATATGCGAATACAAAGTATCTATTGAATCTATTTTTAGTTCCTAAAATTCTCTAGTAGCCACCCTTCCCTTTTCTCTTGCACATCATACCGGTATATTTTAGAATCCATAATTTATCTACGTTCAGCCTTCCGCGGTTCTAAGGACGCACACTTAAAATTTTAAACATCGAAATCAACTTCTTGTTCATATCATATGACGACGGCCCATCCGTTATTAAAAATTAAATATAAATCTGTTACGATATTGGAAAATCTTATTTCGCTTTCTGTTTATCCCTTATTAGGCATAATCAACCAACCGCGTTTCGAAGCAAACATTTAGGCCGTAATAAATTAATACCAACATAGCTTCGGCAAATCTCATACTCAGCAGAGCGTTATCTTTAATGGGAACGGCCCCATAAATTTAACTCGACTGGGAGTCTGAAATGTCTTAATAACATCAACAAGCAGCCGCGAGCCTCACTTGGGTCAATCGAATTACATACGTAGAAAAGGTCTTGACGTATTATTTACAGAATTTCGATCACACGCAGGTCGCTGAGATGCGGCACGTAGTACTTATCAGGTTGAGGTTATTTTTGATTCGAATACTTGGAACGAAAACCGAGTTACACAGGTTATTTCAATAACCGGATAACCGGTTATTTTTCATTCGAATAAGCCCATCACTAGTGATGTGGGTCGGGTAAATACCCAATGGGTAGGGTATTTATAAATGGGTATTTACCTTGGTATTTACCCCTACCTCGGGTAAATACCTAAAAAGTGGGTATTTATCAAATTTGTAATATTTAGAAAGCTCAGCTAACTTTTACTCACATAATAATGTTCTCTTAATAAATAAACTACACTGGAATATTTTATGTAAAATAACAATTTAAATGGAACATTGAATAAGCATTCACCCAGGTCAATTAATCGTTTATCAGGAAAAAACATTGGCTGCCGAAGTTTATAGAAATAAACAGACGCAATAAATTGCGCCTGTCAGAATTTACAAAAAAAATGCGATGGCTCTAACTCCGAAGATTGGGATGGTTTATATTGTTGGTACATTATTTTTCGACTCTATAATAAATATACTTATATAGCATAAACAAAAGCACATAATACTTGAGTAAGAAACAGATAACCGTACAAAAAGTTATTTTAATAAGCATACTTAGTTGACATGCCATAATTAAAATGAGCGTCAAGTGTACTCAAATATTTCTATGTTCTTCTCGCTCTTACTCGAGCATTAAATTCTGTTTTTTATCCATGCTATCTTATTGCTGTTATATACAGGTTGCCTAAAATTGTACGGAATTCTATGAGTTGGAAAAGGATCAAATATTATGTGTCATAAGAGTAACCAAAATAGGAAATGCAATAATTACTTTGGTAGCTAGGCAACAAGTAGGCACAATAGCTACTTGTTGCCTAGCTACCAAGTAATTATTACATTTTCTATTTCGGTTACTCTTGTGGAAAATAGTATTTCATCCTTTTCCAATTCATGGAATTGTCATGTTCCATACAATTTTAGGCAACCTATATAGTTATGTCCCAATCGGTATTTTGGGCAGTAAATGTCCCTCAGTGCAGCTATTTTATTCTACATTTTTATAAAATTCGAATAGAGCACCTTCACTTACCAATCAATTATACTGGCTAGATTAACTTTGTAATATTTGTAAATCAGGCTATAAATACCCGTTCAAATACACATTTTGGGTATTTACCCTTAAAAATAAATACCCGGATAATTTACATCATTAGGTACAATAGCTACTTGTTGCCTAGCTACCAAAATAATTATTGCATTTTCTATGTCACTTACTATGTTGTGTAGCATGTAGAAGATCCCTTGCTAAAGTTGAAACTTCTTAGTCTTGGCAAAATTCTAAATAGGACTAAGATACCTGGTACTCTGCATGCCTAGACCTTGTCCATGGGGTTGGCAAAAAGGGTCTCTCCACGATACTACTACTACTCTTATGAAGAATAGTATTCGAAATTTTTTCCAACTCAAGGTATTGCCATGTTCCCTACAATTTTAGGCAACCTGTATAGTTATGTCCCCATCAATAATTTGGGTATTAAATGTTCTCAGTGCAGCTATTTTATTTTACATTTTTATAAAATTCGAATACAATACCTTGACTTATCAATCAATTATACTGGTTAAATCAGCTTTATAATATTTGGTAAATGAGGCCATAAATACCCGTTTAAATACCCATTTTTGGTATTTACCGGGTAAATACCCCGGGTATTTACCCCTAAAAATAAATACCCGGGTAATTTACATCACTACCCATCACTAATATATTGTACAAAATTTTATCTGCAACTGCCCAAAAATGTCAGATCTGTCATTTTCAAATATATTTTAGTTGGCAAATGTCATAACGCCATTCATTTGACACTATTTCAGTTACACCACATTGCACCACTCAGTTAGGTAATGAAGCCATTACCTAACTGAGTAGTGTAATGTGCCTCATTACCTAACGGAAATAGTGTCAAATGAGTGACGTAATGAGTTACTTATCCCACTGGAGTAGATAAATATCTTTATGATTGCCCCTCATCCTAATCGCCCTTGAGCGCAGTTCTAGTTATAGTAAGGCGCATCCCTAGGAGGCAAATATGTTGAACACAATTCGAGAGTTGGATTAAAGGACTACAGTGTTTTCCGATTGCTTTTCACCATGTATCAGTTGTGTTTCAGTTTATCTCAAATATTTTCCCCTCTTGTCAACACTTGTCAATATCGAGAAATTGGAATTACATTTGACAAATAGTGAAACACAATTGATACATGGTGAAAAGCAATTGGAAAACCCTGTAATGGGTTTCGTGCGCAGTTCAGTTGCACCGGTTGAATCCCTTTCTTTCTTTTATTATCTATTTTATTGCGAAAACATTATCTGTGCATGATGCTCCGTTCCAAATCCATTCTTTCCCGATCAATAAAGCTTCTAAGGTATTCTAAGACGGTTAGTAAAATTTTGTTGCATATTTTATAGACAGTATTGGGTAAACTGATTCTGCGATAGTTTCCACAATGATTGTGGTTACCTTTTTGAAAACTTATATTACATGTACGATTTCTTATTGCTCAAAGTTGTTTATGAGTTGCCAACATTTGTTTCGTCAATGAAGGAAACGAAGTAGTTTAGCCTGGATCCTATTGATTTTCCAGTTCCTGAATGGCGATTAGATCTACTTCATCGTGTGCTGTTTGGTCGTTTGTGTTCTCTTTCGTTAGTAGTCGTCATACCATAGGTTGTGACTCACTTTATTTTCTTAACTACATTTATTTGGCTACATCGTCTTTTGTTTTGTGCTGGTGTTTCACTATGTTTTAGCTATTTCTTTCCTGCCAAATTTTTCTAAGATGTTACCACTCCGATCTGGCGGCACATTCATATAAGCAAACTTTTTCCCGTTAACGACTTTTTGTATATTTAAGATTAATTTTTAAATATTATTCCATTCCTTCTCCATATCATAACTTGCTACTGTGTTTGAAAAGTAACTCTCGGGTCTTGTTCGTTGTGAATGCTTGATAGATGTATTTAGTAAACAATGTATTTTATAGCTTTCTTGTTGAGTTTATGCGGTTTGCAATTTTTTCCAACGGCCAAATACGGTATTTATTTTCGTTATTACTAGGTAGTGGTATATACTTAAAGTAATGTGCGAAGCTTCAGGGATGTGCTTTGCCGTTGAACACGTGGTTGACTTACATTCAACATTTGGTAAAACGAACGGAAACCGAAATTTCTGTTAAAGTTCCAGGCAATGACCTCGGAGCAGGTTTACGCTGTGCAAGTGAATATTCGAAAACAGGTGTGGCCCATTCATTTATGTATTTTATGATCGGAATACATAATCAATAACTCAATCGGTAAAGTCTAACAGTCTCGGTGGCGCCAGGGAAATACGTTTGTCCAGTCACTTTTCTGATAAATGACGATTGGGAACAAATCTCTGGCCTTCCTCCAACGTGCATCGTGCAGCCTTCCTGCAATGCCCAGAATTGTGTAACGGCGAAAGCTTTCAGATCGAGATAATTCGGATGTTCTAACGCTGCGATACAAAAATATTTATGCTACTTAGAAATGTGCCCGAGAGGAGTAAACATTTACGATAGTAACTTGTTATTTTTATGCACGAAAGTGAAGGAAACGGCCGTTACGGTAAATTATGCGCTAAATAAATGGCGGATTGAAGCCTATAAAAATTTCGGACCTGCTCCGCGGTTAATCGAATTATTTATTGAATTTTCCGCAATTTATGCCCCATCGACGGCAGTAAAAAATCCTGCACTTGCAGCTGGGGAATCTCAACCAGTGACGGTACACGAAGGAACTTAAACGACGAACTGGCTTGCGCCGCCGGTTTGATCCGCCAATAAATGTAAAAATTCACGTACGGTAATTTAGTGAGGCCGATAATTAACAAGCAATGTAGGTATGCCTTGGCCAGCAGTAATATTTATGTTTGGCCATTTTATGAGCTGGAAAACATACATTTTAAATACCTAAAGCGCAAGTTTATAGACCATTTACAGATCATTAGGACGAGCTCAGCATTACAGGTGATGTTTACAGTAAGTAAACGAAATTCAAAACATTTAGTTATAAATATTAGAAGTGACTAAATTTACTACAACTACAAGTGCAAGTTCCTGAATAGGGACTTATATTGTGGAATAACAATGTAGCGTTATCTTCGTTTTATATATGTTAATTTACAAATTACAAGTGGACATTTTATATGAGAGACAAATAATAGGGAAAGCGGTTGAATTTAATAGAACTGCATTATATGTGCTTTATCGATTTCCAGAAGGCCTTTGATAGGGTAAGATTATAACACATCGTTAAGGTGCTATAACAAAGAAAGTCACAGTCGATCTAATAAAATTAGTACAAGAAATATATACTGGCAGCAAAATCAAAATAAAGTGCAACGGTGAAACAACGGAGCCAATCGAGATAAAAAAGGGCTAAGACAGAGTGATTCGTTAAGTCCTCTGTCGTTTAATATGATAATGGACGAACTAATAAAAGGCATTAAAAACCTGAAGGAGTATAGAATGGACAGAAACATATTTAATATAGTAGCATACGCAGACGACGCCATATTAGTGGCAGAAAATGATGATTTGCAAAGATTGCTGTATTGATTTGGTAAAAAATGTAAATATGAATATATCTAGCAAGAAGACGAAAACAATCTCAATCTTTAAGGATTCACTGAAAAGTAAATTAGAGGTGGAAAGGCTAATTATAGACCAAGATATGGAAATTAAATACCTGAGAGTGCTATTGAAGATAATGAAGGCTAATAGAGATACGGGCCGTTTGAACGGACTATACGAAACAATAAAATCATCGAACAAGAAACAAAATGTAGAATATAGGAAAGTGTCGTGAGACTAGTTATATCTTAGATGGAGGAAACAACACAAGATACGAGCAAAATAAAGAAACACGGTCAAGCCGCAGAGATGAAGGTACTAAGAGAAAATTACGACATTTCAAATACTCGTATATCGGATTGGATCATTAATAAAAGAAATCAGTGGAACAAGCATATTCACAGAACCAATGAAGGAAGAATAGTGAAGAAGGCTCAACATAGTAAACCCCATGGAAACAGATCGATAGCACAGCTTAGAAAAATGTGGAGAAACAGTTTGGAGAGTGAAAATTCGATTGGTTAAATGAACAGGCTAATAGCCTAAGAAAGAAGGAAAAATATATCTTGGCCTAGGAAGCTGAAAGGGCTGGCAAAAGAACCAATTAGCCAGACTAGCGCAGAAAACAAGCCCATTTGGATGCCACTACTGCGCAGATAATTGCAAAAATAGTCTACTGCGCATACAGCGGTAACATATATGGTAATGGTTTACTGCTCACGGCAATTCTGATTACCTAATTAACACGAAAATGAATAATTTCAAAATGAGCACAGAATTAAATATTTTATTTATTGCAAGACAGTCAGTATTTGACACTAATAAATGCACTTGATATGAGCAGCAGTAACTATAATTTGAGAGATAAAGGTTGGCATTACAGAAGACGGAATTCGAAGGGGTCACGTTCAGAGTTTCCATAATAATTAGTGTTCGAAATGGCAAGCGTAGCTTAATTTATGTAGCTGACAGATTTGAGTTTGGTGAAATCGATACAATAATGTGAATTTGAAATAATACAAAGATGATTTGTGAAGTACGGAAAGTACATGAGCGTTATGAGTATTAAACGTTTATAAGCCAACAAACGGCAAGGTAACTGGCGGGTAAAAAAGCAGTGCGAGCAAAGTAATTATTGCAAAGAAGCAATGAAATAAGGCCGCCTATCGAGAGGACACAGACAATTAGTGCAGTGCTAAATAAACTCATGTGAATCAGTGCAATTAAACTAAGCAGCTCAAAGTTTAAAGTGACTATTCCCAAGAAAAGACAGTTTAGTATTTAAGCAAAAACAGTATATCTAAACTATAGTTCATAAGTCAAAACATGATATCAAACCTCATTTCTTAAAAACAAATGTAAATCGTAATCGCTAGGTAACGAGACATTCAATTGTTAGAATATCCAAATAAGCTTAAAAACTTTATGTTGTGTGTCAGTTGAGCTACACAGTTTAATGTAAACATTTTGAATAAAAAGTTATTTGTGAGGGTCAAATAGTGTCGTTCATATTCACCAGTGTGTAACCCATCTTTGTGGCTAATTTTCCAAGTAATAACAGTGCCCAGCGAAGAGGGATAGCCAGCTGCAAGAATTGCCCAAGTGCGATCAACTTCGGAGCCCCTTTTCGACTGATTGGAGACATCGGCCAGCAAAAGTCGTGTGTACTACGTTTAGAGAAGACCTTTAGGAGTGCGTGGGTATAGCAATTGGAACCAAAAAGCCATTCCCAAGTGTGTAATTGCCGTGGCGTCACTAGAAAATGTATCCAGCGTATGAAGCTCTCCGTTTAAGGTAGGATTCCACAGGAAATCGTTGCCGAAGTCCCATAAACCGTGGGGTTCTTCAAGATTGGACATTGTCCGAAGGGTTGAACGTGATTCCAGCTGCCCAGATCAATCCAGATTCGAGTTATTGAGGAAGCGTCTCTTAAATTTGTGAATTGGAGTTGATTTTGCGACATTACCGTAAATAAAACAAAAGAAGATCAGAGCTTCGGTTTACCTCATCTGAAACAATACAAGGTTAGCTGGAAGTTACGTCACATAATTGGCAGTATTTACCTAATATATTCTTGCTATTTGTTAGTGTTTTTAATTCAGATTACGCTGATTTCTTGTACCTGCAGATCATTTGTTGTTGCAGTCAATTTTAAGGTTAAAGAGATGTCAGAACGAATTTGAGCGTTTGCTATACTACACTGGTTAATGTGTCATACACCAAAACATTTGTAATACAACGTGTTTTGTTGAACCTAGCCCTGAGATTAGAGTTTTTCTTATACTACACCGGAGTTTTGCCACAAATTATTGCAAATAGATAAAATACAAAGAACAATAGACCGTTGATTGAGCTAATAATTACCAGATCATTTTCTTTAGCCCTGAGATTGACACAAAATTCTTGATTGAAACTATTTAATTAATATTTTTGTGTTACAGCTGTTTTGGTATATAATTTAGTACAAAATTTGGAGATAATATCAGCTATTTAGTATTATTTTAATTAAGCTACTTGGAGATTTTATATGAAAAATAAATTTCAATTTGTCTCTGTATTGTCAAGAACATGTTAAAATTTTATTTAAAAAGTAACGTTTCGCTGGTTATACCAGCTTCATCAGACAAAAACAATTTAAAATACAAAATAAGCCCTTTTTTTACATGAAATCATCTGTAGAATCTAAAAATAACAATCATTAGGTAAATAGGTGAAAGAATAAACCTCACATTTATATATACCATTAAAACAATTTTTGTGTCATTATTGATAAGGTTTCGTCACGTTTCCATTTATTAAAACATTTTTCTCAATCTTGAAATCATTTTGCTAAAAATCAAAAAACCAATTAATAGAAAGTTCTGTTGAAAGAAAAAGATTACCCATTGTTGTATTTGTCGAAATGTTTTTTTAAAATTTTGGGATCTGTTTTAATTTTCTTTATAAATGCAGTTAGGTTATACGAATTGGTAGCAATCCTTAAAGTTTATGTTTAGTAATAATGCATATGTTAAAAATCTTCATTTGTATTACATTAAATATTTTTTTTTCTTGTATGTTGTTGTGTTTTTTGTTTATTGACAGATAGCTAGAAAATAATTATTAAACAATATTAAAGTTGTGTTTGTTTTTGAGTAAAAATCGTACCATTAATTTTAGAAGTAGTTGGAAGAATAATTTTAATCGGAAATCATTTTTTGTTTTCTTTTGGTTGAATATTTAAGTTCTTTAGAAAGTGGGTTATAAACTGTAATAATAATGGTTTATTATTAGTAATTAAAATATTATGTAACATATGTTTTGTTTATTAAGTCTTTACGTGGGTTGTTTTTTCCCCCTTTTTTATGTTTTTGGACAATTTTAATTTCCTTCGAGGCCTATTTTTTTTATAGTTTGAAGGCATCTCTTTATTTTCTAGGTTTGGCAAAAAATTGGTAGAATTCATCCATAAAAATTATTCAAGTAGAATGTTGTTGTTAGGCTACCTCATTTGTATCAAACAATTTTTGATTGTATGTTTGTTTTGTATTTACACATAATGAGAACTATGGCTGGAAATTAATTATTATTATAGTACTAAATCGTGGTGGTTCCAGAAAAATATCTTACCTTTAATTTTTTTTTTAGTAGTTATTGGATGAAATCATTTCAATCGGAAATATTATTTGGTTTTTATATTAGTTAAGGGCATAATTACAATATATAAGTTTATAACTAAAATATATAACCGTACTGTTGGCCTAGTGGTAAGAGAGACAGGCTCGTAATCACAGCGATCAGTGGTCCCGGTTTCAAACCCCGGGGTAGGCACGAGTGTATGTGAAAAAACATACAAAAATCAGTCATTCTCAGGACTAACCATAAACACCTGAGGACGGGAGTAGATCAAAAACTCCCGAAACTTCGTGTGATAAACACTCGAGACAGTAGAAAGAGTCTGGTAAAACATATCATAATAGACCACTGTCTTGTGGCAACATAGTCTGGGCGAGATAAATCAGAGAAAAAAACTGTTGTTACATTTTTGCATAAAGAACAAGCTCTTTAATCTGATGCCCGTTTTCAGGACCGTCCCAAGCATCTACATACGTGAGCGGCACAGAAATAACATCGATTTCATATTCATTAAGTCTCTAATTAGAACAATCATGAAATATGCCAAAGCATGAAAACTTTTGAGAATTAAATAATAGAAATTTGACTCCTTTTCATTAGGGAATCAGTGAAGACGACAAGTTAATTTTTAACCAGTCTGATTTCGTCAATAAGTCATGGGTTTTTTTGTTTCTTGTTAATATTAATGTATGTTCGGGGATTTTAACGAGGTTGGCAACTTATTTCGTTTCCATAGTGAAACAAGAGGGATGCAAATTTAAAAATAACGAAGTGTGCAATAACATTTCTAATATTGCTAAGGGCTGAGTCTCTATTTCGTTAGTGTTTTGTACAGAGAGTAGTTAATGATTCTCCTGTGAGGCATGTAATGTTTACTAAAACATTATAGCCCAAATGATATAACATTGTTTTCTGAAAAGAAAATGCTTCGAACACATCGTTCGAAGAAACGATCTAGGGAAGCTAGTTAATGATTCTCCTGTGAGGCATGTAATGTTTACTAACACATTATAGCCCAAATGATATAACATTGTTTTCTGAAAAGAAAATGCTTCGAACACATCGTTCGAAGAAACGATCTAGGGAAGCTGGCTTGCAGAGCAGAGTGGAAGATCATCGATCAGATACACAGATCTTATTGTCAGAGAAGTGGAATAACCACTTAGGGAATGTAATAGAAGCTGAAAGGGAGTCCTGGAAGTAGCAAGCGTAGGAAATAGTGGCACGATGCTTAGTAGAAAACGCCTAGAAATAAATAGACGTTGCTCTGTAGAACCTTTTTTTAATGGTTGGTTGGACTTTCAAGGGCAGGTCTATGTATCGATTCACTCATATTCTCTAGTATGATTGGCTCTGTTGCTATCCGACTTTTCTTGGTGCCCTGTAGGTACTTCTGCCTGGTATTGCCGCAATCCTGATGCCCTTGTCTTATCTTTTGTTCTTCTCCTATGGGTTGATTTGATTTTGGCACGTCAGATTTTGTGATATGTATTTGATATTTTAATGCTCCTGCCTTGAGCAGCGGGAATGGGTATTTTGTATATTTGTTTGTGGTTTTAGATTGTATGATGTTGGATAGTCTTTTGCTAGAGATTCACGCTGTAGTAGTACTAGTACTTAGTGCCTAACACTGAGGTGACATTCTTGTGGTCGTTCTCTGTGGTTTCTTTCTGTTTCCCTCAATTTTGGGTTGACGGTTTTTAGGGCTTACGAAGTTATCCCGAACTTCTCGTCTTGTGTTTGTGTCCTAATCCATTCTGGTAGTTTTTGACGTGCTTACGCTGCTGCCTTGGTTTGGCAAATTTTCGAAATAAAAAGGCCATGGGGATTGTTAATTTTACTTCTTATGATGTAAGACGCGTTCCTGGGCTCCTTGTGAAGAACTTTTAGTAAATGGCTTTATCCAAAAAATATTTATAAGTATGGTATTTTCGAAGTAAAATCATCTGTTGGCCTCCCAAAATCTCAAATACGAAACTGTTCGACATTGCCTTCACGTACTCAAACGTTCTGTTGTATTTATGTTAGATCTTCTTTTTCCGAGTAACCCCCCCCCCCCCAGTATTTTTCACGTTAACTCCGAAAATCTACCGCAAATCTTCGAATACTGAAACTACACATCAGACACTGGGAAAAAGACCCACCTGGTAGCACGGATCCGTTCTAGACCGATTACGACTTCTGCGACGAAGGTGCTGGTCAGAGCAATTGTGTTCAACCCTTTTTTTTCGAATTCTGTGTTCCAGCCATCACCTTTGCGTTTTTCCGCTGCGATTGAAACTGCATAGCTAATCGAATAACGTTTATTATGCAAGCTACTAATTATTATAGATTGTATCTTCATCGGTTATGTTATAGATAATTGGCCTAACGGCTGTTGGCTGAGTGCGAATTAAATAATTAAATAAATAAATAAATAAATTAACCAAATTAGTTTTAATATAGTTAAGGGCTTCATTACCGCACTCAGTGTGGTAATAGTTAGTTACTATACAAGTGGGATAAGAGCATCATTAATATACTCGTATGTGTGAATAAGCACACGTGTATATTAATAATGCATTATCACACATGTATTGTACAAAATTTAACTACAACTGCCTAAAATTGAGAAAAGGGCATTAAAAGAAATGTCAGATCTGTAATTTTCAAACATGTTTTAGTAGAAAAATGCCATTACGTCATTTACTTGACACTATTTCAGTTAGGTAATGGATATTACAGCACTCATTCTATGTAAAAAATATATTGAACGAGAATTTATTGATGAAGCTAAAATATTGAACAATAGACGTTTGCTTATGTCACTTAACGAGACTCGTTTCGTTAAGATGCTTATAATTAAACTTATATCGTTAATATTTATTAAATTCATTGTATTTTTGTAACTGGTTTACAACCCTCAGTTGTTTATGAAATTTATTTTCGTTATATATTCGGAATTGATGCTCAATTTTCTATTTGTCAAGAATAGTAGACAGGTAATCTTACTGCACGCTATGTGGCGATTGAGTAAATTGCTTCCTTTGAAATGCGATAGAAAGGATTTTTTTTAAATTGGCAGTGAAGAACGCCGAACAGGGATGCCAGATCTCACGATTTATAGTGAGTTCTCACGATTTCATTGCAAATCTCACGATAAGGATTATTTATCTCACGATTTTTGTATCAATTCTGTTTAAATAAATTTTATAAAAAAATGTAACAATAAATGATTAAATAGAAAAAACATGTTTGTTAGTCATAATATGATTTAATGTATGCTGTCAGTGATTTTATAATTTCCCGCATTATCATCAAATACTGCTGCCATCTATGGTTAACATAAAACAAATTGCATGTTGCGGTTGAAAGCGGATTTAAATGTTCTTTCAAGAAGTAGGTATTTACATAATTTCAAATTAAGCACAGATTTAATTAAAAAAATGAACAGTCAAGTACTTTATCCCTCCAAACCAGTCATCCGGGACTCAGATTCTGAGTAGTCGAACAATTTTTTTCTGTATACTTAGGTCTATGTATATTCTATGTAGCCATATTTTAATTTTTAGAATTCATGTGTTATTTCTATAATAAAATATATAGTTCATTTAACATTTACTTTATAATAATTAAATTTTTTTATTTATGGCAATTATTTAAAATGTTTATAATTCTCTTGCAGTTATTATGTAAGTATGTATAACCCATGTACTCAATGTTTAATAAATCTGAAACATATATTCCATATTTTATAAATTTAAAATAGCTTTTTTTTTATTTGCATCCATAGTTTCAAATCTCATCCATTTCCGAAATCTCACGATTTTTTCTGACGAAGCTAACGAATTCAGCTTGACACGATCTGGCACCCCTGACGCCGAAATCGTCATTAAAATACGGGAAATCGGCAGTGAAGTAATCCATTGTTTTAAGACTTTTTGCAGTTGGCGGGATGACAGAAAACAGCAATACAACTTATAAAAGCTTGCTAAAAAAGATAAATTTGACTTCTCGATTTAAAAAACATATTGTGCACTTCAGCACTGAAGTTGCTTTTTATCCCTCATGTGGTTTATTTACCTCGGTCCTACTAAATCCACATTTGTGATAAAAAGTTACACTTGAGTGCCTTGCTATACAAATAACTATTTTGTTATTGTGTGTAAGGTCTACACATTACCATTTTTCTGTGACGTAACGATTTTCTCTCTTTATTTAACTATAAGGAACTGGATGAAACAAAAAATCTGCAGTTTTTGGTCAGGTCCGCTTTAAGTATAGCTTGTTTTATAATACTGTCAATGTAACATTTGTCCAAAATGACAGTAAAATAACGCGCAATAGCAAGCAAGCAAGGAGGACTAAAATCTATTTTAAGCGTTAGGGACTTCATCGAAGAGGAAAAACGTCGGATTACATATGTCAAGAATGTCTTGCTTTAAATAATGTGCTATTTAGAGCATCCCTTATATTAAAGGTTGGTTATAAGTCAAATTCTTTCTGAAGTCTACCACCTGTGATCTAAATGATCTTTTTGAATTCTACTGTAAAACATACGTTTTAAACGCTATGTTTTGTTATTTCTGACGTCACAGAAAAAGGGTAGTGTGTAGTAAGGTACCATATTTATACGAGCAAGCTTGTCCGCCATTTTGAGTTACTGAAAGTGGCGGCAAATTCAAATTCTAGTTACTTTCCAATTAGCCTAGGGTAAGTCGGAAAAACAACCATCATGTCATTTAATTTGATGCGTCTTAAACAAATAAAAAGAAAGCAGAAAAAATCGGAACGAAAACACTGTTAACTAACACGCACGTGGTTCAAACTAGAGAACTTTAATAGTAGCTTAGTTCAAACAATAGTAGCGAGTGACAGAACTCAACAAAACTGACAGATACAGTTGACAGCACAGAACAATACCTACACATTGTATATACATAGATTTCAATAACCACACTTGGATGAAGACTATAATTATAATCAGCATCGTAATGGAATGCACCAAGATTTAAATCAGCGTGCAGTGTTCGTCTGGATCGAGCAGTGCGTACTCGAACGGTTTCCAGTCTTGCTTGGTTGACAGACGACAGAACGCACGGTTACCGGTCAGCGCAACCAACGGCGTGGCGCTAAAATCTCTGTAACACAAAATCTAGTAGGATAAGCTTGCCTGGTCTATAAAGCATTCTAGTGTGTATACTTTACTCGATGAAGGCTCGTCGTGAGTAAGGTGCCTTGTTGTTAATTTGACGTATTTGTCCTTTACCAGGATACGGACAGATCGTTGTCCCCTCTCACTCTAAAACATCTAGAAATTTGTAGACTATTTTATTGAGTAGTGTTTTAGAGTACTAGGTAATGCTCATTTAATATACGTTGTTTTTATTTTCCTTAATCGGTTCCGGGCGCCTTTAATATACATGTAATTGTAACAAAATCTATAATAATAATTTGAATTCTGTGTTCATCTTCAATCTAACAAACCTGGTGTCATTTATACAGTAATAATTCGTAGGAAAACTATTTGGTTGAATCCCTAATCTGTTCTGCATATAATTAACTTGTGGTTAGTTGCATATTACCCGTATTTTTGAATTGTGGTGGTTTTAACTAAATTTTGTGTTTTCGATGTACCCCTAGGCCTAGTAGTTAGCAGTAACTACTTAATTAATCCAACTGTGGAACTGGTCAGGGAAGTGTGCTTATCTAAACATTTCAAATGCTTTTAATCCTTGTTTATTATTAAACTAATAATAAAAATAAATAAAAGCCATAAACTAGGAAGTTTTGCTTCCTCTTCAAATGGCGCATTCTTCATAAACGAAAAAGCACAGTATTTAATGCTAAAAGTTGTTAGAAATTTTTTTCGAGATTTTAACAAAAATAACTAATTTTTATATTCTGTCAAATTATCTAACTACAGTTACTAGGATTTTATTCTAAACTATAGAAACATTTTTAAAACAACACCTATCTATGTATTTATTTACTTTGCGGCTAAACAATCTTTAAACAATTTGGGTGCAATAATGGATACTAACATAAATTTTATTTTTATTGCTGTTAAACAAACGATTCTTTTAACGATCGTAAAATTAACGTTTTAATAACGTGAACAAACTTATAAATGCCAATTTATAGCTTAACATTTTATGCAAATTACGATGCGCCGCTGAATTCAAGCCAAAGTTTTATTGGTTATTTCAGAAATGGAAAGAAATAAAAGGTGCTGTTTTATTTTGAACAGTCTTATAATATTTCAAATAAAACTCTTAAGTATTCTGTGACAATTACAGAATAATATAATATTAAGAGCATTAATACATGTATGAGTATTTTTTAGAAAAGTAACTAAAAACATACACGATGTTGTCAATATAAACGGATAAACAAGTATTAAGAATGCTTAAACTTTATTAATGATTGTATTTCAGATAGAGTAAATTTCCAATTTCAGTTTATACTGCTTTTCAAGTTCCATTCAACTGCATTCTCAGCCAGTAACATTATTTGACAAATCTTTGTTTGGGTTCACAAGGTGTAAGACACAAAAAGTCAAAAAATGGTGGGCATTCAACTATAGAGACGACGCTGTCAAGTCGAAATTGATATTAATATTGAAAATTCGAGTATCCGCGAAAGCCACAAACAATACATTCCAGTTTTATTTAAATTTTGCATTTCAGTTCAATTATAAATTATTTATAATCAGGAACGCATTTGAAATTTACAGCTGTTTAACAGTTCTTCTAATGGAAAATTTGATAACTTATTACTACAATATTATTAAATTGCATTTTTCCAGTATAAACAATGCTTTCAGATGTCAAGGGTGCAATTATACATAACGTGTTTTCAGTTTTCTCAGAAAAACGTTCTGAATGACAATTAACAACTGTGCAACTTAATAAATATTTCCATGAAATGGTACCGCGGTGTTCTACTGGTTGCACTGTGAAATAAACCGTTTGAGTCTACTAATTATCTGCAATTTATTTCTGCATTAACAACTCAGTTTTTAATTGCACTTTAGCAAATATGTACATGCTTTTTACACAGAAAAATGCAAGATTTTTTCAAAATAATCGTTAACTTGTTCCCAAGGCAGCTTTGTCCGAGAATATATGAACGTTGAATTAGCTCTAAATTGTTGTTTTTGAAAGAAATTATTTAAAAGACCATTTATGCTATGCGGCTAGAACAGGCTTCTTTTAATAACGTTTATTTTGGATTGCAAAACTGAAAAGGATTCCCATTCCGCACAGGAAATATTAGTTCTGAGGCTTACCCATCAGCCTGGATTACCGACAATATTAAATACCTGGAACTATCTTCTTGTCACTCAAAGAGAGTTCTCACATAACTAACTTTTTGTAAAAAATCAGGTTGCTTAAGAATCGAAACCTCTCAAATGCCCGTTAATTTCCAGTCAGAATTTATTCGTCCAGTATAAATTACACCACATTAGGTTCATTAACATTCCAAAGGTACCCAGCGATTAACTTAAAATATTCAAATATTATTTGCGTTAGACTAATGTAAATATATTCTACAATTAAGCTCAGTCCCACACGCTGCAGAAATCGAAGAACTAGTTTGGACGTAAACCCAACATTAAGTGCGCGGAGAAATGGGTAAAAGGTGTTGGAATTGTTTAGAAACGGCGATGGCCCACTACGCCGCTCGTTCCAAATATGCGAAAAGAACGCATCTGCGATGGATTGCTTGCGTAATTTACGGCTTAAGTGAAGGTATAATGTAGGTAAACACAAATGCGACACACGAACGCGCCTGTAGCTTTAGGTGAGGCGTACACGTGCGTAGGATAAACATACGACGAGTCACCGTTAGTTTTACTAATCCTATGATTACATCCCTGCGGCGGATGACTGTCTCTTGAATCTCTAAAATTCTCGAGTTTCACGTTTTAGGTCGAAAAAAGTAGCATCGCTGCAACTACAATGGCCCTCAGCAGCCACCCTGTGAAGCACCCTTCCAACAAGCGCCGTTAGTTTTGTGAGCTGCGTAAGATTATCACGTTTTTACTTACAATATATTTACAAACATTTTATACAAATAAAGATAAGTAGATGGATTTATGTTCCAAAAAAACAAAATATGGATTTTACATGCAGCTATAGTTAAAATATTCGGAAACAATAATTTTTTTAATGAATATTAAAAAATTGCATTATTGAACGTAATATACACCTTACAACTTACATTAAATAAACTAACAATTCCACATTAATTTACATGTTACGAGTAGATTACACTAAAAACTAAAATCCTCAGATTGCACGCGGAACAAAAAAAAACTACAGTCGAATGTAAAGCAAGAAATGATTTGCTGTCTTAAAATTTCTAGAGATTTATGCCAATAATTCACTATTATTTGATTGAAACTATTAATCGAAAAATTATGCCGTTTATTTGTCAATGCTTTGTTATAAAAGAAGTAATTTTTCGCAGATAGTGGCCCTATGAGGGTCTCCCCAGGCAGTCCAAAAGGCTATGTCTTCAAACGTAATTCGGGGACACGGCGCTTATTACTAAGGCCTTTGAACAACAAAGCGCATTATACTACTCAAAATTCTGCTTCTTTAAAAATACTTTCTTCAACGCCATGAGCATGAAAATCAAATTAGCCGCGTATGCTACCTTTTACGGTTTTATGGTTCTCTAAATGGGTGGGTGAAATATAAAATAAATTGGCTGAGCGAAGTGAGGGCTTTGGAAACGACTGTGTAAAAACTAATTTCCGCCAATGTACCTCTGTACGTATGTATTATCACCACCAAAAAATCTCGCACGATACTTAATCTAGTTACTTGGTTTTATCCATAGTAGCTTAGCTACTTGTCATTTGTTACATTTTCGGGTTATTGCCGTATTACTAGCTCAGGTTATGTTTAGAAATGGTGCTTCTTTCGTAACCAACTTCATTGGCCACATGTTGCTGTGACCATCTCTCTTGCAATAGTAAAGCTTTTTTCGGCCTGGCTTAGAACATGATTCGTCATTTTAAGTTTTGAAGGCAGAATGTCAATTGTACAGCTGACAATTGAGTGACTTTAATTCCTTTGATAGAATCATACATACACAGGGCAAACGAATCATGCGAAATTTTTGGCCACGATAGTACGTAAATTATTTAATAGATTCACTACAACTATTACAGCTACAGAAATTTAATATACCTTCTTATGCGCATAGGTCGGTTCTCACAATTTTTATTCCTGTTATACGAAGAAATTATTTGATCAATTCTCCTGTATATAGGATGATGCATTTGATAAATTCTTGTGAATACGTATACTCCATTTACTTGACATCTGCACTGTCAAACTGACATTATGTTGGCACCACTGCTATTTTTCACATTTTAACAATTAAATTACTGCACAGTCTAATAAAAAAAACCATTATTTTTGAGGTATAGTCAAGAATTTTTTTTAAAATTTGACTCTGACAGTGCAGATGTCAAGTAAATGGAGTATAAATATATTTTTTATGTCTAAAAATCAGTTTAAAACCTAGATTGTGAATATTCTTGATAAAACTCAGTTATAGAAGTATGCAAGACTAAACTGGTTTTATAGTCAAGTTGTAAGTTAGGTTAGGTTAATGAGATATTTGCTTATTGATAATTATTCCTTGTCGTTGTGTACACCTATTATAAACATGTTAATTGTTGCTTGTTATTGGGCTTCGGCCTGTTAGCGACATTATATAACTCAATAAATAAATAAATGTACAACACACAGCGGCGAATGTTCTATAAAGCTTTTGAAGTTGGAACGATGACAACAGATTTTCGTTTTACTGTGTTGCAGCGTTCGTTGTCAGGAGGCCCATTTGCCCCAAAAAATCTCGAAAATTTTTTTTTTTCTAAAAATGGCTCTAACGATTTTGGTCAGTTTCACAGATATTTTCATCTTACTGATAAGTGATGCCCCATAGTCACTACCCAACCAAGAATACCAAGGCGAGAGATATCTGGGGAGTGGGGGGAGGGACATTCCATTAAAACCTACGGAGGTATTTTATGAAGTTTCAGAACGGTAAGAGGCTTTGGTTTCACTGCGATACACCGTTCGGTTGTGAGGAGGCCCAAATTCCCAGAAAATAAACAAAAATTCTTAAAAATTACTCAGACGGCAGTTCCCTCTTACTCATAAATGATACCCCATAGTCACCATCTTTTAAAAAATTTCGTGAAGGGATATATGGATGGAGGGCGATTATGTACTCACGAATTCCTATATATGATATCCCATAGTCAGTATCTACCCAAAAACTGCAGAGAGGGAGATGTCCGGGGGTACAAGGTTCATTTCAGTGCTACGATTATAGGGTATAAAAATTGGAATTGCGCGAGGTTTATTGATCGCAGAAATACTAGTATATTAAAGTAATAGCATGCAGCAAAGATCGTTGATTATAAACAAATTCATTATAAATTTAATTCTTGAAAATATTAACAAACATCAACTAGCCATTGCTGTAAACCTGGTATTTTATAATTATTCCGAACGAGCACGTGGGTATCTTCTCTTCGTTTTAATCGCCTGGTGGTTTGATAAAAGCTCGTATATTTAGCTAGATTTATATCTGCAATGCAGCGACACTATGCGTAGGTAAGTTGCTAAAACATAAAACCTGACCTTGTGTTCTCCCGGACTTTAGGTCAGGTAGCGGTGCCGTGGTTTTAGATATGGCTCGAGGCAGGTTTCTTACGATCATAAGAGAGATGTGAAACACTTAAGGGATTACCTTAAATAATAGTTTGATCGCTGAAGAGGGCACTACGCCTGGATCACCGAAAAAAATCCTGTAGGGGCACTAGTTTCCTGTCAATTCACATCACGCAACCACCGTGCTAAATGGCGCTAGCTCAAGAGGGTTAACCCAATTCTAAGCCTTTGCGACGGTAAATCGCTTTCCAGGAAGGGGCAAGACAAGCCGTCAATTTCAGGGAAACTCGAGAAGAACCATTGTGCGGTGAAGAACGAAGTGCCAAATTGACATTTGCAAAATGTTCTAAAAAGAAGCAAAATTACCATAGATAGCCCGCTGCACTTACGGGCGCTTGAAGATGTCCGCGTCCAACAGGGCAGTAATACCATAATTGAGAGAAAATCCACCAAGACGTACCTTCGATATTCCCTCTTTTACAGGTAAAGTTATACCTTTAGCCTTACATAATACTGTGCGATTTGATTAAATTCGATTTAATTCATTTTCGTTTCCTAGCAAATCATATACTAGTTTTTGATTAACAAAACAGGGCCAGAATTTTACTGAAATCAAATCGATTCTATTTTATTTAATTCGATTAATCGACTTTGATCTTCCTGTTGTCTTCCAATCGAATAAAACACAACTAATTGTTTGTAAAACAATAAGGTTCAATATTATTACAGCTTATTCCATTCGATTTTGTTAACTTGGACTCGGTTCGATTAGGCAACTTCGATATTCCATTTTTACAGATCAAGTTAAACGTTTTGCTTAGATAATATAATTCGATTTTATTAAACTCGATTTGATTTGATTAATCAACTTTCATTTAGTTTTTGTTTAGAAAAATATGGCCACATTTTATTGAAATCGCATAGATTAATATTTTTAAAATTTTATGCAGTCGATTTAATCGATTTCAATCTTCTTGCGATTTTCCAATCGAATAAAATACATTGTTTGTTGTCAGTGTTATCACATCTGATTATATTCGATTTTGCTAGGAAGTTCTCTGAATGATGTCATTTTTAATAGTGGTCTACTATGACATGCTTTATCGGACTTTTCCCACTGTTTCAGGTTTGTTTCAGTTTGAACACATATTTATTTAATAATATCTATTTAATTTAATAATATGTATTTTCCTTTTCTCTTTGTTTTTATGTTTTTTTTTTATATGATTGTACCTAATTTTTTTTTATGTGTTCAATAAATTTATTATTATTATTATTATTATTTATCACACAACGTTACACAACGTACAATCTTTAGATATATAAGTTTATAACTAAAATATATGACGGCGCTGGTGGCTTACTGGTAAGAGTGACACACTAGTAATCATGGTGATCAGTGTCCCGGGTTCAAACCACGGGGTAGGCACGAATGTACGTGAAAAAGACGTACAAAATCAATCTTTCTCTAGACTAACTAGGAGTGCATTCACCTGCGGACGGAAGTACACCAAAAACTCCCGAAACATCGTGTGATAAACATCCGAGACACTGAAAAAAGTCAAATAAAACATCTCATCGATTTTGTTACCTTGGAGTCGTTTCGATTAGTTGACTTCGATATTCGCTCTTTTACAAGTTAAGTTCAACTTTTCGCTTTACAAAATACGGTTAGATTTTATTCAACTTCATTTGAGTCGACTAATTGATTTTCAGGGTCACATATTGCATAACAGTTCAATTCAATATTATTAAATTTGTTTTATTTTGGCTAAATGAAGTTGATGTTCGATTCCAATCTTATAAAGTAGATTTATTTGATTTCTAATTAGTTTTTTTCGATTAATTTATTAATTTCGAATCGATTCAACTGTTCGTTTCCTATCAATTAGTTCAAGATTTTATTGAAATCGATTCGATTCCATTGTATTAAATTTTTCTTGAATTCGATCAACCATCGCTTCGTAGTTTTTCTTTGTTTTACAAAGTAGGTTATGAGATTTACTTCGATTACATTTTATACAATTTGTATAGTTTCTATAAACTAACTTTGATATTCCGTCACAATTATATCAAGTAGATTTATTTGGTTTGAAAATGTTTATCTTATTAATTTTTACTCATGCTTTATATTCGATTTGATTCAGTCGATCAACTTTCATGTTTCCACTCAACAAACCCAAGTAGATTTTTCTACTATTCAAAATATGGTTAGATTTTATTGTGCGTCGTTAGCCCGAGCACAAATGCGTATTTTTCACATTTTAAATTTGTGCCCATTTGGCCAGCTCTATTTTTCGTCTATATCTTAAGCTTGCATCAATTTTACGCTCGAAAAGTGATAAAGTCAAAATCCAACAGCGATATGCCGAGTCGCGTAAAAATATGCACGGCGTCGCGTTGTCCCTCCTGGAGCGCAGCTCAGATAAGGAAGCATTCAGAAAGTATAAAAGCAACTTCCGCAGTCTTTTCAATTTACTTGAGTCCCTGGACTTTCCACTTCCTAATATTCCTCCCTTTGCATCGGTGGGCCTCGATATTTGCTATAATTTTCCATATACACCCCGAAAATCTCCCTTTGCACCGGTCGGCCTCGATCTTTGCTATAATATCCAGTATATGCCGTAAATCCCCTCTGGCCCCGGTCCGTTTTAACATTTTACCCCAACCCCTTTCTGTCAAAACCTTTGCACCAAAACTTAATAATAAAATCGACTTACCTACACACCAGGAGAACTCTCCAGGTCAACTGCCAAACGCGGGCTTTGCGAAAAATAACATTGCTCACCCAAACCACTTCGCCAGGACCCCAATTTAAGCAGAAAGGATGTACCACGTCCAGCCGGGTTTGGTACACTCCTGGGGTCTCGCCGTCACTAGGTAAAACACGTAAATTCACTTGAAACGGATTGCTTGACAAAATAAATGACCAGTCTATGCCATATCGCTCATATGACATTTGCTTCATTTTAGATCTTTTAATCCCCTTCGTTCGTTTGAACTACCCAGCACAACGACGCCTACGAGTATAGCCCGACCCTGAGCCGAACCAGCGGGCAGTGCAGAACGTCCCCGAAGAAAAACCAGAACACCGAAGAGATTTTATTTTTGTACATAACATTTTATTAAAATGACGATTTAATTTTGTATGCATAATGCATAGTTAAAACACATTATACCGTTTATTTACACCACTGTGTTTTTTTCCTGGTAAATATATATTTGAGTCTGAACCTATGGCATTTGAGCTTGACCTGGAGCAAACCAGTTTAAAAATAAATATATTAAATTTTGGCTAAACTAAGACTAAGCAATTTTGGTAAGAAAACAAAATTTAAAATTATCGGAACAAGACCGGTGCGTAATTGAAATCGACTCTATTCGATTTTCCACAATTCTAGTTACTTAAGTCGATATTAATTTTTACTAGATTCGGCTCTTTGATTCGAATCGATAAAATTTTCCGTTTGATCAAATAAAATACAATCAATTTCTTTCCTTTGCAAAATGTAACTTGAAGTTATTAAATTAGATTCGATTCTATTAAGCGACTTCGATAGAATACTGCTCGATTTTATGTATTTCAAATCAACTCGTTTCAATTAAATTAGTTGATTTAAATGTTCCATTTCAGACAGTGTAAGTAGATTTATTTAGATCCTTTGGAAAATATAAATTTTATTAATTTTTACTCGATGTGGTTTAGAAATTTATCCGATTTAGTGAATAGACCGCAATTTTACTGAAAATCAATTCATTTGTTTAATAAAATACATCTCGATATTATTAAACAATATTCCATTGGTTTTTATAAATTGATGTTGAGTAGATTATTGCGTTTCAATCAGATCTACAGTTTTTTTACTTCACAAAATAGGGTTGATTATTAAAAAATTGATTCGATTTTATAAAATTCTATTTGATTCCGTTAGTCGACTTCGATGTATATTGTATGAAACTGAATTTTATTGTATGTTGACACTGTTCGGTTAGAAGACATTGATGTTCCTTCTCGCTCAGATCAAGATCAAAATGGTCACTTTTATTCAAAATTATTCATTTTGGTTCATAAATTTGATTCGATTCAACTAATCGGCTTAGATTTTCCTCGATCGAATAGAATTAATTTAAGTTTTGCTTCACTCTGATTGTAGATGTCAATTAAGAACAAAGTCGGAATATTTTGTAGTTTAATCGGGATGCAGAAAATTCGCATAAAACCCGTCCCGATTTCAGGGGCAACCCTAGCAGCTACACGTAAAGCTCACTTACAGCATGAATGGGAAAATTACAGGTTTAATTCGATAGGAGGATAAGATGCAAATTGCCGAGCGTAGGCGTCTGCAGCGTCTTTTAAAGTGCACATTTATTGCCCATGCAATGCGACTACATGGGCAGCTAACACATTAGAGAACTGCGTCGTAAATTTCTGCACAAATATGAAATACAATGCGGAAAAGGCCGTAACGAAGTAATTTTAAGCTCAGCAGTCATCGGCGCATCGTAAACTTTTAACTGCCCGGGCGGTATTCGCATATGTTAGCTGAAATATGACTTGCGCCTTTTGCTAATTAATCAAAAGCACCTGCAAACAATTAAAAATTCTGTTTCGGCCATTCTCTGCATCGCCGATCAGAAGCTTCAGCTCAAGGTATTTACCGGCCCCCTTTTTGGTGTAATGTTAAGAAACGTGAGCTATGGACCTAACACCTATTTTGTTAATTGTTGCTTTTCCATTGTCTACAATGTTTCATTTACTGCAATAATGATAGGTATTAGGTTACACGCGTGTCACTATTCATTAGTTCAGTTATTTCCGAGTAAATTATACTAGAGCATCTCTGACGTCACCGCTGACAAACGCATTAATGAAAGTAGTGAACGGCATAATCCCACGTGGATTCCTCAAAATTTGTCACCCAGTGGCAACCACATCTATCTCTAGTATAGTATTTAACATTACTAGCTTGGTAAGAGGGTTTTTACTGGCCAATAGAAGGATATGACTGGCGAGCCGCAGGCGTGCCAGTCACCTTCTTGAGCCAGTAAAACCTGTTACCTTGCGTGTATTGTTGAATATTTTATTTGTTTGTCACTTGTAAATAACTATAAATTTACCATTTATTCAAAATGTCAAGCTGACAAGCAACTAAATTAATCAATATGACACATACTAAGGGAGACAACTCTGGCTTTGCACGCTATCATTTATCTATGAGCACGCTTGTAAACCTGACAGTTTACTTGTAAAGATTTTACAAGTTAGTAACTTGTTAAAATAAACTTTCTTGATTAATACAGTGACTTGATAAATTGATGTTTACAAGTGAGGAACAAATAAAATTCATTACATCATTCTGTTTCATTATCGCCGAAGAAATTAGAGGCACTCTGGATATTTACGTTCCAGATATGCAACTAAAAAATGCTAATTTAGTCATTATCTAACGTTACCTAAAATATTGTAATGGTTTAAGTATGAGGATTTAATATTATATTATTAAAAATTATTCATTGTAAAATAACAAAAATTAATTTATGTCTTTAAAAAGATCATAATTATTAACATATGTATTTGGAAAATAATGGATTAAAATACAAATCCAGTTCAACAATGTAATAAAAGAAACGGAAAGGGTCTATAATATGATGTAAATATTACTTGAATTAACGTGGGAGAAAATTAATATTAAATACTTATTTGGGAGAAGTCATTTAAAATATCGGGTATTAAAATAAGTGGAAAAAAATATTTATATAGTGTTAAAATTTAAAAAATAAGCATAAAGCATATTACTATGGAAAATGTTGTTATTTTTAGACACATACAAAATTTGATTTGAAAAATATGTTCAAGTCATTTTTAAATGGCAAAAATTTGAAAATCAACCCTTTTGTAATAAGATTTTTATATCTATTTGGTCTATGGAAGGGTTTGAATGAAATAAAATTACCGAGAAAGGGAGAAAAAATAAATTTTAATAACAAGAAGATATATTGAATTTACGAAGAAGAATGGATATCATAGTAATACTATAAGTCATACAGAGATTAGCTACAAAAGTAATTATTGGAATTGAATATTGTACTTCGTTTATTATTAATTGGTTACATCATGTGATATGAATAATTGGCGGGTTATTTTCTGGAAGTGGTCCACATCGAGTTTCCTGATGGAGTAAAGATCGTGCGAATTGGATAGGAGGTTTTTCATTTACTAGTATTGTACTTCATTGGGTATCTTCTTGGCGTGACGTCTTGTTGCTTGGACCTTGTTAAATCTAGTGTTGCTGCATTGACGACTGCTTGTTGGATTTTGAAGAGAGACATTGTAGTTGCTACTGGTGGGTCTTGTCGAGTATCCAGGTGGAAGTAACAGGAATCCTGTCGTGTTTTGGCTGGAGGATTTATGTTGTTTGCTAGTAGCTGATTGCAGTTCTACTGGGTTTGGTGTACAGGTTAGGAAACTGCTGTGAGCCGCTGGAATGCTGTTGGATTCCGAGGGGCCGAATTGTGTTCCTTGTACATGTGGCAGTTACAGGTATTTATATAAAGAACTGAAAGAAACGCATGAAAAAGTGAAGATAAATAATTAAAAAAGAATTACTTACCGTTTGTAGTGTTTATTGAATGATATATGGTAATAAATGTGTATTTATGATTAATTTCCACATTCATAATTTTAAATGACAGTGACAGGTATAAACTGGTCATTTGATTTTGAAGTAAGGTTTCATTAAAATAAAATCAATTTTCAGAAATAACAATAGTCATTATAATATGAGACCTGTTTGATTAAGAGTATTTGTTTTCTTCTGGAACTAGTAATATTTTGTAACATTGATAATTAATAATTTTCAAAAAGGGCGTATGAAATACATTATTTATTAAAAGAGAATTGGTTAAAATAAACTAAATAAAAAGAAAAGTCAAACATAATTGCTAAAGCATAATAAATATTGTTATAATATAGAACCATTCACATACATAAATATCATTGCAACATAGTCAATTATAACAATATATATATGGGAGAACCTACACAACTTAAAATGGAAAATCACGAAGAGAAATGTTATAACAAAAATACTATCACAATGTGGAAGAGGGGAAGAAACAAGAACCGGAAATATTAATAATAAGAAAAATAGCCACAATGTTATCGACCCTTAACAGTTTCTAGAGCCAGGGGTGGCGAACCTTTATTCATCTATGTGCCATTTTTTCTAAAGAAATGTTTAATGAGGCCATGACGTGCCATCAAACAATCTTAGTGATTAATGGGGAAAAAATAAAACTAAATACTATCAACTTAAAAATCTTTATTTGCAACAAAAAATATACATTTTGTACTGCAGTAGTGACGTTTTGTTAATTTAAATGAAAGAAAAAATTCGTGCGACTTCTGCTGTTGCAAATTAGATGCTAAATAACTTATTATTATTAGCTCCATACTTTGTTACTTTTAGCAGAATGCAAGCTGGACTGGATTCATCTGAGAAACGGCTTCTAAGTAAGTCTTTAATGTTATTCATTTCTGAAAATAATGACTCACAAGCATAGGTAGATGAAAATATTGTTAAGATAGCAAAGGCAGGTTCTTCAGACTGCTAAATGTGTCTGGAATTGAATTCCACGTTTCCATAATTTAGATATTGGCATTATTACTTATATCACCTGATACATATAGTCTTTCTATTTCATTTAATTCCAACTCTTTCCTTGTTTCGATAAATTTTTGAATCCATATTGAACTAGACTGGAAATCAATCGGCTGCATTTCAATTTCTTCAATTTCCAACCAATCAAATTTGGCCAAGTTCAGTTTATCAAGTGAAGTTACATCAGGTTATACCGGGTGTCCGTTCTCAAAGTCGAACATAGGCGATTAACATTGTATTGAACGTTTTTGCCGATTCCTGCTCGCCAATTCAACCTACAGGAAAGGTAATAGTATCATTGGAAATATAAAATTATTACGCAACAAATTGTACCAATAATAAGATTCAAGATGCGATTTTTATTTTAAAATATTAATTTAAAACTTGAGAATTTTTAAATATGCCATGCCTTGCTTTTCAAGTTCGATAGCATTTGTCAAAAAAATTGGTAATTAGTTGGCGTAAATCAGGTATTTTCTGTCAACGTCTGTTAACATTATCTACAGAAAAATTATTTATTTCAATGAAGAGCGAGTGAATGCACTAATGTTAATTCCCTATGTTCGACTTTGAGAATGGACACCCGGTATAATAAATTTCAGTGTTTCCGATAGTTCTTTGAACTGAGAAAATTTCGTTGAAAATTCTTTGATTGAAGAATTAATTACCGAATTAAACTCTTCAGTGACTTTTGCTTGGTCTGGTTTTTCATGTAAATCCAAATCTCTGGAGATTTTTTTCAAGTTTGGGAAATACCTGTAGTTTTTGGTAACAATATCGTTACTGAAAACTTGCAGTTTAGCTTCGAAAGAATGAATGAAATCTATCATAACAATAATTGTTTTTTTCTATAGCACATGTTAAAGTGTGCTTTTATCAACTCAAAACAAAAGGTCAAGTTTTACTTTAACAGCAAGGGTAGATAAAGTAGCACTTTAACATCAAGGATAGATAAAGTAATTTAATTTTCTGACTTTTGTTTAAATTAAATATGACAGCTTCGTACTATCGTAGCAACCCAATCTAGCTACTGACATTTTTAAATGTGATTGACTGTCCTTATTTTCTTTTGAAATTGTTAAAAGTTCTTGCTATAGAAAAAAATATTGTATTATACACAACGATAAAGTTATTTCTATCCACTCTTGAATCATTAACGTCTCGACTTCGTCTCGACGTTAAACGATTCACTCGTGGATAAAATTTAACTTTATCGTCTTGTATAATAAATTACTATTATTTGCGCCTTGAAGCTTCATGTTCAATCCATTGTTAAATATAAAATGTTTGGATTAGGTACCTAAATTCCTTAATTACTGCCGTGCCCAAATTATTTTGTGGCGTGCCATCAATGGCACGCGTGCCAATGGTTCGCCACCCCTGTCTAGACCATACAACCGAAGAAGTATGAGTGTCTCTGTTGTAGAAAATGTAATTCCTACTTTACTTTTTATCGACAGTCGTTTGAGTCTCGCTATTAATACTCTAGATGTAGACTATGTGTTTGAAAGTTACGAGAAAAATATATACAGTGTGGAAATAAAGTAACGGATAAATGCATTAACTTCGTTGATATTCATTTTTATGAAAATATGTATCTCGAAGGGGTGTAGCGATTTTGACGATAAGGAATATTTTCAGCTGATTTTCAGTTTCTTATGTAATTTGTTTTTCATGATATGACGTCATAGACCTTTTTTAAATAACAACCTATATTTTTTATTATTGATTTCGGAAGTAATTTTTATGTTGTTTTCAATGATTTTGAATATGTTACATCTGAAAAAAATCTAGAAAAACCAACGAAATTAACAAAATAAATCTAGTTACCGGTGGATAAAACAAAAACAGACTAGTTACATGTCAGAATTAAACAAAATAAGCGTCCTTTGCTTTTTCTAAATTAGAATTTAACTTTAGCAAACTGTTTTATTAATATATATGGTACAATGAAGCGAGACACAGAGAATTGAATTTTTTATTATTTATTATTGTATTTTTCAATTGTTTTTTTAAATTTCAATAAAAACGAATGTGCCGTCAATGGCGTTCCGTCATACGTAGGTAACTATAGATCTATTTTGCTCATTTCATTGGTTTTTAATATTTAAACTTGAAGACCATTTCTTTCGATTTTTTTCAGATGTAACATATTGAAAATTTTATATCATTGAAAACAACATAAACATTACTTCCGAAATCAATAATAAAAAATATATTTGTTATTTAAAAAAAAGGTCGATGACGTCATAACATAAAAAACAAATTACATAAGAAACTGAAAAGCAGCTGAAAATATTCCTTATGGTCAAAATCGCTACACCCCTTCGAGATCTTTTCATAAAAATGAATATCAACGAAGTTAATGAATTTATCCATTACTTTATTTCCACACTGTATAGAAGAACGTAGAATTCGAATTAAAATTTTTACATTTGTCAATAGCGGTGGTCATATCTTAAATGTAATTATATAAAAGCCTGTAATGCAATCCTTTGCGTATAATAAATTTATTTACAGGAATCTAATTACCAATTACAGTAATTTGCTGAGCTTCAAAGCCAAGTTACGATAACGAAGGTCAAGGGTAAGTCAAAATAGTGATAACATTAAAACTCAAATCTAAACTATGAGTCAGGCATGGACAATTCAATGCGTATTCATAATAATATGTCAATTGAAAACTTTTCGAAACTGACATTGAAAAACAGAATCTTTTCTTGTGCAAATCAAGACAGTGGGCTGACAGAACTGAAATTCCTAACTTTGTGTTGAAGTACAGGTTTTGAAATAAAAACTGTTTAATACTATGTAAACGGATTTTCAAAATTCTGCTGATATACATAGTGGAACAGAGGGGGTAATTTTCCTTTTGCCAGTCCACTACTATATTTCAAGTTTGAAGCAAATCCTACATACAGGCTCAAAAATATTTATCTAGAAATTTAGTAGGTAGTATCTTAGCCTCAGCCATTGTTTATTCTTGCAGTACGCAGCCACTTTTGCCACTTATAAATATCTATCCAATGACTTTACAAAATAAGTTACCGCGTAGAACGGAATAGGCTTGCCTGTTTAAAAATCCCTTTCCTCCATCAAACTAATCATTTAATTGCCGATAGTTTATAGGTTTCATTAGCAACTTTAGCGCGCGTTTTATATGCGTCTGTAAGAGAATGTAACTGCATAAGCAATTAGCAACACTCGGTTGTGCCGATAGAATATGCGCCTTTCCAAGTGTGTGCGGTTTCGTTGTTATCAGGTTTATGCCCTCTAATTATTATCATTGTACAGGACGCTATTGTTTCGCAGGTGTAGAAGTAGGTGGCAACTACACTTAATAAAGTGAATTAAAACCGAACGAAATGAAAGTTCGCGATGATTAATTAATGTAGCATTCACGGTTATACATCAAGAGCGACATGCAAAGCACATGATGAAAGGGTGCGTGATGCCCTCCGCTGGGACGGCATTATCACACTTACATGTATCATATTTTCATCCATACAATTTTTAGTTAATTTGCTATTCATTATGCTGTCTTTCCGTTACCAACAATTTTATTAGCATGACAATTACTTTGTTTGACGCTTTACCATAATACCATTAACAAAGTAAGAAAGATGAATGTATTTTTTGAATAAAAAATATATAATTAATTACTATATTTATGATTATTTTGATACTAATTATACATCTTCATATTCTTTCAGGAAATTAAGAATTAAAGTAAATCCGTGACGTGATGCTGTATGTTGTAAGCAGATACTGCTTTACATAATAATTCCTATTGAAGCTTAAGCTTGCCTATTTACTTTTTAAAGAGTGATATGTAATAAGAAAAATACTTGTAAAGATGTTCTGTGGAAGAGTCAGTTGCATTTAAATAAGATATATAATAAAAAATTAGTAGTAGTGACCAGATTGCATTCGTTTATCCACGAAGTAATAAAAGTGCGTGAGCAGCATGTCAACAACATCATCTGGCTGAAGGTTTTATAATTCAGCTACTAATGACCAAGTTCGTCTATATTATACTATACAATTTTATGTTGCTTAGTTGATATAAGACAAACAGTGACGGAAGCTGGAGGAACGAAATCTCCAGTAAAATTGGTCAAGGGCGTGCAGCGATAAGAAAATTAAACCCCATATTATGAAGAAAGACTGTTACAAGAGCAACCAAAATTAGATTATATAAAACTATAATATACATATAACCTTATATGGGGCCGAATTATGGGTAACTACTAACTACCAAAAGTGACGAAAGCCGAATCAACGCTTTGGAGCTGATATTGCGGTCTTACCATACTCGACAGAGTCCGAAATAGGGTGATTAGAGAGGCTAAAATGGTATGGACATTTAAGGCTGATGGCAGAAGATCGTTTGCCAAGACAAGTATGGCACTGACAAGCACAAGTATGACGAAAGAGAGGCAACCAAAGAAAATACTGGAAAAGAGGGCAGGACGAAATGGCGATTAGGATGCCAAATAATAGTAGTTAATATATGGTTTGAATAGAGTTGAGATCTTGTATAGTTTATGCGTTAATAACGTGATTGTGGAAGAAATAATTCGCAGACAGAGAATATAGAGAAACATCGCAGTGAAGGCGAAAACACACCAGATGCTATAAAGAGAATATGGATTGATTCAAAACGTCAGAAGAGTATATGGGGTTTCATAATAAATAAACCAGCTAGAATTTTTGTTGAATTATTCAGCTTTAAATATTTCTGAATCCTTTCTATTGATTCGAAGACAGTTGCTAAGAAACTCTTTGACCATTTTACATGTCTGCTACTTGGAGCGAAAAGTTGATTCAGAGATTTGAAAGCTCACCATCAATTAGGGAACCCCAGCTTTTACACCTCGACTAAAAGAAGATTTTTTTCTGGTCCTGCTGTTCTTCGAATAATAGTTTGCTTCCTTTGCCCTTTTCAAGAAGGAATATCAAATAACAATTTCGAAAGAACTTTTGATCAGGTTCAACATGAGAGGTCGATATGCATTTTTCAAAAATATATATTGACAGAGACATTCGCATCATATCAAACCTTGTTACGATCAAAAACGCCTTTTACGACACCGCTCCGGCACATACAAAAATCACGTAAAAGCGGGACGGCCAGCGCGGATGGTATTACACAATATCGAGACGATGACTCACCTAGGACCGCTGTCCTGGCCGTAACAAGATATACCGGCTAAACATCAGTAGAGCGAGGGGTAGTCCTACACGAGATTTCCTACGGGCAACGGCCTAAGGGGCGATAAACCCTGATAAAATTAATTGAGCGCTACCCCGTTTTATCAATAAGAACGAAATGCCAAGATAGACCCATAGTGAAACCGGGAAATCAATGAGCCTACCTTTCGACTTTACACTTTGGCGAAATTAAAATCTCAACGGGAATAGTATCGGTGTGTAGAGCCTCACGACTCCCAACGCTGCGGCGACGAACCTCACTGACTTACCTGCGACGCTTATCAACTGCTCTCAGGCTTCGCCAAACAGACGTCAACACATTACTCCTTATTACAATAATATCAAATGGCTCAAAATGGAACACAGACGATTGTATCACCTTGCATGTCTAACACATTCCATATTACTAAAACAAAATCCTAGTTACCTGTTTGATAAACTAATAACAAGAACACATTTGCATGGGTTAAACTTACGTTGTTCAGGTTTAAACATTCCACAACACTCCACAGCTATGTTTCGGCGATCCTTTGTGTACAATGCTGTAACCGCCTACAATGGCATTCCACATGAAATAAAACAATACTCAATGATACAATTCAAAAAATCATTTACATACATACCTATTGAATCATTAACTATAGCCTGATCAAACAATTATTTGCCTTATTTTTTCCTTAACTGCTTTTTTTTAATATATTATACGTGCCTTGAGTATTTACATGACATATGGATTATTGGTTATTGTTTACTCTAATTTGAATTTTAGTTTATATGTTTATATCCTTGTGCGATACATGTTAAAATTATTTTGTGTAATACCATTATATTATTAGTTGGTTAAGTGGAAGAACGGCCTTAGCCGAACTTCGCCAACTTTAAAAATAAAGAGAATTTATTATTATTATTATTATTATATATCAATCTCACACAGTGTATAACATAACTTAAAAATAAGCATGCACAGGCCTGTAGGAAAAATTATAACGCAACGCACAGTAAACCGCTCTATTGATTCAACACAATACTACAGCGCCGACGTCGTCAGCGTACACAGAGAAATGGAAAATAACAAATGGGCAATATAGCTAAAAGCCCAGCTGGGAGGTTGCCTTACTTCTAAAATTCTGCGAGAATGGTAACAATTGGTGCACTGCCTCAGCGCGGGTGGCTCGCATCTGCCTTGAAGAGCGTTAGTTAGAGTTTATGCACAGACCAAGCGAACGGCTGGTGTTTAAAAGCGTGAATTATCGTTTGTAAGCGACCCACGCCGGCGGCTGGCTTATAACAAGAATGATTAATTAAAAATAGCCTGAGCTGTCGGTTGGCAGTTAACATGAATGAATATTTATAAACAGCCTATGCTGGCGACTGGCTTGTAACATGAATGATATATTGCTCTACAATGTATTTGGTATTCGGCGCAGGAAAAGTCGGAAAGGCTACGGCTGTAAGTGCAGAAAACGCCCACTAAGGAACCCCTCGTAGGACACAATATGCGGCCCAACGGGACGACAAAAGTTCGCATGAAGACGGCGACCATGGCACACTCTCGCTGTATTTATCCCACTATAAGGTGGTAATTCGCCGGCACGGTACACTATAACTCGAGAGCGTCGGTCAACAACAGGGGGCACCAAACAACACCTACAACTGCCACCCTTGACGGCCCGTAAAGCATTCTCCGAAAATAAACAAAACCACGCTGTGATTAGTTCACGATTCAGATGGGAGTTTGGTAAGGGTGTATCCCAACCCCAATGTTCTTCAACATATATTTACAACATATCTTCACTGAAGCATTGAGTAACTCACAAGATGGAATCATCATAAATCGAGAAGTCATCATCAACTTGAAATATGCAAACTACGTATACGATACTACTAGCTAACAGTGATGTACAATTACAGTGATTTATACACTACTTCCAACTGAAAGCTCGAAGTGCTTTCAACTGCATGCTCTGCAAAATGCATCTAAACTCCAGCTCAGAATAAGAAATGTGTACTTCCTCTTCCCTTATATAGCATGGAATCGTAAACATTCAGTGAAAACTCATCAAAACTCCTTGAAGTATTCGAACTACTTACGGTGTTACAGATGTATGCTTAGAATTTCATGGGTAAACAACATTACTACAAAGACACTTATGCAACGAATAGCGAAAAGTGGAGAAATCGCAAATTCCATAAAACAAACGAAGATGTCTATTTCGACCCATCATGCTCAACAAGTTCCGATTCCGTCAACATTATGATGAGGGAAGGTGGAAGGTAGAACAGTACCTCGACGCAGAAGAATATTTGCCTAAGTAATTCAAGGCAATGGAGGGAAATAACATCTGTGGACCAGTTCCTAACTGTAAGAAACATAATCAAATGAACAATAATGGTCTCCATGACTACACAGGATAAGACAGAAGAAGAAGATGCGTGATAGGATTTTGACAAAGATAAATGCTAAACCTATCATCTGATATAATGAACTTACCCTAGGCGCTTCCCTGTATGTGTTTAAATAGCTTTTCCAGTTGCTTAAGGTGGAGGGGCTATTTATTGCCAGGTTATGAGTCGGTAGCTGGATGGACCTGCGTTTTCTCTAAAGTACAATTGGGTATTGTAATCCGTTTCTGGTGCCGAAGACTTGGACTTGCTTTATTACTCTTCTGATGTAGCCGTATTCCTTCTAGTTGAGAGCGTTATGTCACTTTTGTTCGAACGCCTTGCAATTCCTCACCTTCTGGCGGTGGGGTAATAGTATTGACTCGATAAGACGTAGCAGGTCTTTGTTCCAAAAGGGTTCAGCTTCCACATGCTGTCGCGTTGCTTTGCAGATGGTGTAAGGTTGCCCAGATATGAATTTTAAATTGCGTGCTTTGTACATTGAAATTGCGGATGCAATTCGTCACTCGCGAACAGCAATTACTGAGATATAAAATATAATGCTAAGGAAGGTATAGAGACTTTGCTAAAATATTTTTCTATAATTCCAGCCTAAAAGTCATAGGAAAAGGATTATGCAACCCACTAATGTTTACACCCCACATTAGTAATTTAATTTGGTGAGAACTGGTAGCAAAGTATCACTGCTATTATCTTCCTAAGTGAAAAAATATTTGATTTATTACTTACAGATTTCTTTGATACTTAGTTTAGAAAAGCAAACAAGAGATAGATTTTTAGCTAGATCATTAAAAGTTGCGACAATAGTAGTTTTTCCACTGAAATAAGCTTGTAAAATTGTTTTCAGTAAGTAGTGATCTTTCTCATTAATTTCTTGGCTTCCAAAGGAATCTTGCTCCCAACAGATGGCACGCATCAACCTCTCAATATTAAACATTACGCAGGCGAAATAACTGGTTGTTAAAATACTGCACCGGTGCAAGTGATCTTCCTTAAATGGTTTATAGCCATAATAACTCACATCTTTTGCGTAATTGCATGGTAAGATAATCTAAAATTATCGATTCTCGCTTACAGACGCTCACATTAGCAGATAATGGGCGTAAATTGAAACGTAGCCGCAAAAATATTTATGCAGTCATAATTAACGCCCTTTTCAAAAAGCGTAATTAATATTTTTGACGCGGCCGCAATGAATGCCCCGATTCGATTTATTTGACGGTTTGATTTAATTTCCTCATTTCCATACAAATGACCATGCAACTGATAATATTTCACCGACTGTACTTTTTTCCCGTATGCATGCGTGTTGTTGGCTGCTTCTCGCCCACATTTCTGGGCCCGATCCCCAGCTGGGAAGACAAATGCGACGTGATATTTTTGTAGTCCAACATTCGTATTTCATTATGCTATTCATAGAAGATTTTCCTCACGCACTGAACGCACCGAAACACGCAAGTGTGGCTGCGGGCTTCCATAAATGCTATTTAATAAAGGCGCTAATAAATTATAATTGTGTGAAACAGGAAACTTAATGTCTGTAACAATATATCTTCCTACTACACGTTTTTTTGCAAGAGTGTAGGTAGTCTGCATTGATTATATGCTACAACCGTTTGATATATCGTATAAGAATTGTATGACAAATGTGTATGTGCAGGAGTCCACTATGATCCACATTCAAGTTCTTAAATTTTTGTTTGTCAACTGAACAGACTACATGTATTTTTTTAACTAAAAAATATATGCAATCATGTTTCTTAAATTGATGTTTAAGGTGGCTATGCTGCTGTGAGTTTTTTTATGAATGATAGAAAGCTTATTTCTAGCAGCAACAGAATTATAAACGGAAATCTAGTTTTACATAGTAGGTTTAGTAATATCCTAGGTCTCAGCATTCAATGGCTTTAAAAACTATATAAACCAAACATATTTTTAAGACCAGCATATTATTTATATATAACCTCCTTTGTTGAACTTTCAAAATTATTAACAAATATTTCTTCTACTGTAGTTAGATTACCAGTTTATAAACGATACGTAAAGCATCTAATTGCAGTTAGTGTAAATTTGTTATTCAACATCTCGACAACAATTTATTCTGCTTAAAGATACATAAGACAAAATGATATTCTAAAGTAGTTTCATTCTATTTCTTCATTAATATAAAAAAGTGTCAAATAAAATGAACCTAACGAAAATAATGTTACGCGACTGTACTGATATGTGGCTCCAGTAGCAGTAACTTTAGTAGTAAATGTTAATTTTAGGAGATCGCCAGTCTACCACCTCAAAAACCAAGTAGTTTTGGTTTGAAAAGCGATCCCCTGGTTAAAAGTGAAGAATTATGCCAGTCTACAGCCTCTTCAATCAAGTTTATGGCTTGGAAAGCATATCCATGTCAATGTTAAATGAGTACAATGGTGGAGATTAATACTGGTTTAATGACTAGAATCTATTCTATTATATACATAGGTTTTTACATAATAATCTCAAATAAGTGAGCATTGGTCCGTTTAACGTTGTTATGGATTATGACTTTGAAAAGGACATAAATAAAACGTTGCAATTTTTTCATGCCTTCTGTAAATATATTACGCTGAGGGCGATGGGCGATGTGAGATCACTGGTCTCGAGCGTGCCTATCAAAATGCTGAATTGTACTTGCACCACATTCTTTGAGCGTATTGACCAAATGAATTGCTTCTGGGATCTGACCCAAGTTTTAAAACTAACAAGATTGCGAGAACTCAAATAATGATTTAACAGGTTTAAGCATGGACACTAGGTACTATAAACAAAAATATTTTAAATACTCAATCCAAGTAACTATAAAGAATATATGAAATGAGTATACTTTATATTTTTCAATTATCTGAAATTGTTGCGGAACCATTCAAGAAATATAGAAATTAATGTTTCTTTCTCATGATCGTCCCTCTCCTCGTTGGAGGTTGACTATCCTCATCGCTATTTTAATTTCATCGGCGGCTGTTCTTGACAAAGATGTTGTCTTTCAGTAGAAACACTTTTGTAGGGTTTTTTTCCAGGAGATTTTGTAGTTGTGACGCCGTGTTTTCCTTGTATTTTCCATTATAGCATAACTCGTAAAATCTCATTTCTGCTCGCATGAAATGTACATAATTTTGTCTTGTTCCATACGGTTCGGGGACTTCTCATTTGTTACCCTGTCGATCCATGAAATTTTCATTTTACGGTGGCATAATATATCAAAAGCTTCTACATTCGTTGTGGTAGCTGGAGTGTGTGTCCATGTTCCAACTCCATAGACAAGTACTGGCTAGAACGTAATATCCCATAATGAGTACTCTTAGTTCCTGATTGAATTCTCTGTTGCAGAGTAGACTTTCAAAAATTACTATTTTATACAAGGCCACTTGATGGCGCTTTTTTAATGCACTTACTAGGGATACTGTAAGCCACCTCATTTGTATAAGAAACATTAAAATCTGATAATAAAACTCTTTTTTTTATCCGCCACCAAGAAAGCGCCGCGTTGGGAAATGTAGCAACTCCACGTAGGAGTTCTTATGCTTACAGTGTAAAAACTACAGCATTCAAATGCAAACAATATTTAACTATGCGAACATTTTAGAACAAGGTACTATAAGTAAAAATCTACATTTAATTAACGATAGAAGAATCGTAACAATTATAAAAATGTCTTAGAAAACAAATTCAAATTTAAATAAAATTCTAAACAACAGCTAACTTGATATTACTAAGTAAATTATATGACTGTATTTTCTTTTCTGAAAAAAGAGAATTTAAAATACAAATATAATTTATCTATTCAAGAATCAAATCACTTAATTTAATCAAGATTCCAATTTAATATAAATAAAAACGGTGAAGGCATATAACTAATTTTTCAAACTTAGATTTTTCTATAGCTTGCTTCATATTAGTAAATTTAGTTAATCTAGGAAACTAAACTTATATGATTATCCCTAAAAGTAGCTTGAAGAAGAAAAATAATTAGTTTTTTTATTTAATTAATGTTATTAAGCAATAAAGCCTTTTAAAAGTCTTCACCACGATTTTGTTATAATAATGTGGTACTGGTTTCACATCAGGCCATAATGATCATCTACAGAGGTATAGTATTAAAATTGATATATTGCAATAGCCCCCTGGTTTAAATAATAAATGGGGATTTAAATAAAATATAAATATGCCAAGGTATACTGCACTTTATAAATTGTATTAGATATAACTACGAACCGCCTGTCAAACTCAGAGCACATTAAAAGAGTGTAATAATAATTACCACAAATAAATGGTTTATTGCTCTTTCCTTATTTTATCTATTTGCAATAAATTAGGGCTTAGCGCCGGTGAACATGAAATCAACTTAGCTCAGGGTGTCTGTTCATAATATTAAGCAAAACTTTGTATGAAAAATAACTCGTTGTATGCCAATGTAACTCGGGTATTAGGGTAAATGCACAATTTCCATCTGACGTCTACATAAGCTCTAAATTTGACTCAGTAAACAATATGATCTGTCAGTGCGAAAACAGCGTAAAATTGAATTTTAAAACATCCCAATTGGCAAGGAAGCATCAGGTAAATGCAATTAATACGCGGACGTAGCAACTGCTAAGCTCGTTTTGTTTCTAGTGTGACGTCGAAACCCACGCGTGATCGTTTTTTTTTTTGTTCTGCGCCCGGCCAAAACTGAAAAATGCCGCGTCATCTTGCACTTTCAAAGGACGCTACCTAAATTTCTCTAAATTGGACGGACCTGGACAACTGGAACTTGGTGCTATACCTCGTAGACCAGGGGTGTCAAACTCGCGGCCCGCGGGCCGCTTGCGGTTCGCAACCAACATTTTTGCGGCCCGGCCAATGTATCGGCACACAATAATATATAATAAAATAACAAACCGACGCAGAATAAAAATAGGATAGGTAGAATTCGCTAAATGTTTTTTAAATTATACTCTTTTTTTGCTATTATTAAACAAAATGCGTACATTTATTTTGAATATACCACAGTTGGGTAAATACGGTATTTAAAAGTTAGGTTACTGACTTTTTGACAGATGAAAAATGTCTAAATCATTTGATAAGATCAGATCATTACGAACATGTTTGACATAATTAAAGCATTCAAATGTAAGCTAGTTCTTTGGGAAAAGCAACTGCATCGTCAAATCTTAGAACTGAATTTGAAGCCAGATTTAAAGATTTTAATTCTTTGGAAGACAAATTTTCTTTGTTTTTTTCGATTTCTCAATAAATATTGCCTCAGCACCCAGCCATATGCAAATGCAGGTGATCGAGATTCAGTGCGACTCAAATTTGAAGGCAAAATTCATTGAAGTGGGTGTGCCTAATTTTACAAATATTTACCAGCCTCTTGGTATAGGTAGTCTCCTGTTAGGAACAGTATTAATGACGCTCACCTTGGGTCAGTTTTGAAAGTAATCACTGCGAAAAAAAATTCTCCCGAAATAGGAAAGATAGTAGCAGAGCAGAGATGTCAAGTGTCAGGACGTAAACATTAAATTTTTCTTGTTCTTTTATGTATGTTTATTATAACGTATTATTCGAAATAAACCTACGTTTCTATAAATATTGATTTTTTTGCGGCTCACCTAAAGTTAAATCTTGTTTGTTTGGCCCAAGATAGCCTTTGCGTTTGACACCTTTGTCGTAGACAGTCTGAACTTGATGAGATCCAAAAATAATGGACTTACTCCAACGCTTTCTCTGTGAAATTACCTTGAAAAGGGCTGCTTCATAGGCGGGATACGTTTTCTGGGAACGCTTCGTCGATGGTAATTCTCGTGGTTGCTTCCTGCTCCGAAACTCTATATACAGCTACTCAGTAGGAACGGCTCTACACGTTGGATATAAAATTCTTGTTGACCGATGCAGCTCCCTTATGGAAATGGGCCCTCGAAGTTACTCGCACTTGGACAAATCTTGCTGCTGGCTAAACTGCTACTCTCGGACCTCTTAACACTTGGAAAATTATACCCCAAAATGCCCTGCACACTGGTGAATAACTTTACACACAACTAGTATTTAAAAAAACTTGATGTTTTATCATTTTAAGCAATTAAATGTGAAGGCTCAATCTCCTCCAACACAAATTTCACAGGCTTGTTTAGTCATTATGAACAACTGTCTTGTCACTTAGCAACTATATTTTCAATTTTTATGAATAAATTGGATGGATAACATGTTTGACCTTATGGGCTACAGTTTTGATGTCATGTTTTTGCCTAACTACTAAAATTGTCCTTTTTCTTGGAATAAATGTCACTACACTTTGCTCTGCTTTTAAATCACTTTTGTTTATAATGCACTGACACACTTGGAGTTCCTTTAGCATTTCACTAAATTGTCTCTCTATCGGTTGCCTTCCATTTTTCATTGCTCTATTGCAATTATTAGTTTGCTAGTACTGTTTCGTTTACCTTTCAGCTAATTTGCCGTTTTCTGGCTTATACTTTTAATACATAACACTCATATTCTTTCTGTACTTAACAAATCATTCTGTATCATTTTATTTACATTAATAAGCTCAAATCCGTCAGTTACAGATAAAATTGTATTAGCTCTTCCGAACATTTATTATATCTGAAACTCTAAACGTAACCTTCTGAAACCTGCTTTATTTCATGCTCACTTTTATCCTCAAATTATTAGTCACAGCTGGTCACATCAAGTGCACTTATTAATGTAAAGTACTGATTATCTTGCAATAAATAAAACTTTGTGATCATTTTGACCTTATTCATTTAGTTAATTAGGCAATCAGAATAGCTGTGGGCGGTAAACCATTACAATATATAATAAAGGATACCACTTACGTATAAAAATAATCGGAGCACATGGTAAGTAAGGTTAAAATTTAAAAATTTGGACAAACGTGAGTGAAAAAGCTTAAAAACACAAACCACGTGGAGAAGTAACTAATTAACCAGTAAACTTCATCATAAAAATGGTTATACTGTTAAAATATAATAAAATTTGAAAATTAGAAATTGAACGACATTGATAATGGCGCCACTCCAGATGCCGTCAGTTACAATAGGTAACTTAACCTAAAAATTGAAAGATCACTAGATAATGACAATGAAATTACCAGGAAATAAACTAAAAAGCAAAAAGGCTAAAGACCAAGTGATGGATGAGTTCAAAAAGAAAATTTCCAAATCATTTTCTATTCAAGAAAATACAATTAGTATTGAAATCTGTGATTTCATTGAGTGTGAATTCATTAATTTTGTATAATCTTTATTAGGATCGAAGCTGTGGTTAGACTGGAAAATGTGGTAAGAGAAAGCAGATTTATTAGGTTGATCGATAGTAAAATTGTTGTTTCTAATACAAGCGAAACGTCCTTGAATTCTTTGTTTGAAAGTACGTCCCAGTTTTGACCAATATAAAAACCGTCGCACGACGAACAGTTAAGACGGTAACACCAGATCGTTCTATTAAAAGGTTGGGATCTATATTAAAACAGAATTAATACTTTGCCAAAATCTCGATTTTTTACTTCCCAATTTGGTTTCACATTTTGTTGTTTATTAATAACACTGAGGAACGATAACTATCTTAGCCTAACACGAAACGGTTCTTTTGACAATCTCTAGGTACCACAGGGTATCAATATAGAGTTACCCATACAGTTTTTCTGAAAAATAATTTGATGAATGTAAGAAAGATCAAAAACCCTGTTCCAAGCTGCAACGTTATTATAATCTTTGTTTGAGCTTTTATGTAGATCATTTTTAAGATTGCATCAAGGAGACGCATGCGCTGAACGACGTTTATATTATTGGGGGTTGTGTTGATATTTGGAAATTAAAACTGCATCTATTGTTTCTTATAAAATTTTAAATGCACTCAACATATTGATTTGTTTCTAAGTTATTTGCTCTCATTCTACAAAATAAAGCGTCTAACAAGTTTTTGATACTTACAAATATCTTAATTGTAAATATTACTAACATGGATAAAAATCACTGTACACTATAATTATCTTATGTATTTACTAATTGTGAAATCGTTTTATTTCCTCCCCCTATAATAAGATAAATATAAGACATCGTAGAGAAAACAATGTCGTGCCGCCTTTTCATTTAGGAAAAAAGTGTCATATTTAGACAATTATCTTCAAATAAAGGTGTTAAAGTATCTAAAGCAAACGATACAGACAATAGGACCTTTACATGCAAAAATAAACCTGACTCGCTCTTTATGCGAGCCGCAGTGCAAAGTTTTTAAGTAAAGTTGACGTACAGCTAACAATAGTTGGGGATTACAGTTGTACAACCTGTTGGGCATTGTAGTTTCTTCTAGTCGGTATCAATGACCAGCTATTATATCCTCTTTGAGAGATAAAGCGGTATTACAAACACGCACAGGGGCGGCATCCTCTGAAGGTCCTTTACAATAGAACAATGCAGTGTTCAAACAGAATACGTTAGGATTTATGTTCGCTTCAAATCCGGAAACTACATACAAATGTGAAATTATTTATGTAGATTTTATATAAGCATCTGTTTGGAATAGGCGATGCAGTCGCAAAAAGCAAAACAGGAATCGGCATCCCGGAGCGAAGAAGCTTCTGCTCTCGCATTGTTGCTCTCGATCGAAAAGGTTTTTAAATAAAATTGAAATTCGCGACCCTGCGCTTACATAACGCGGTTCAGAAAAACCGTCACACAACAATGACTAGTGTTGCATGTTTGGCGACAGGAATGCGTATTTGTAAAGTATATTAAGTCACGTTATGTGAGGTGTGGCCCTGGGGTCAACGGGGAAACGCTTTTTCATACCTCGTACAAATATATGTATCAGCTTGAGTTTGTGAATCCAAGTGACTGCGATGACGCAACGTTTCAGGGCAGACAAGCAATACGGGCTTGAAGAGTGGACATGTTGACATTTTGTTAAATGAATGCTAGCTCTGAGTATTAGTCCTTCAGCAGGGCAACACAAAATTAAAGGAAAGAGGGATTTTAATTTCAATATATTTCAAACCGAAGGGTTCTTCCTCCAGCAATGAATTAGTCAAAAATGATATATAATCCACATTATATAATGTAATAGTTAATCAGATTTAATATTTTGTAAAAGCGAAACCTAAGTTAAAATAGTCATAATTAACATATACTTTTTTAAGTATCTAAAGCAGATAAAATTAGACCCATACGTTTGATGAATAAACTGTGAAAACATTAAAGGAGTTATATAAAAGTACAGTAACTATTATTTCAATAAGAATTAACAACTTAAAGGTTAACTGTTAACAGTTTTATAAGCAAAGACATTAAAAGAGTTACTATCATACAATACATGCAAAGTACAAAGTGTCTACAATCATCAGCAATCTGCGCTGTGAAGATTGCAGTATACCTAACCTATACAAAACTTGAAGAACATAAAGTTGGACGTCAGCTAAGTTAAATTAACACAACAATCTATGTACATCGTACAAATCATGATTGCAAATGATTAAGGATAAAGTGGGTAATGATGAATTTCAACGAAGGCTTTCTCTTTAGTGCGGTGTGGACGACATGGACGTTGTAGTTATATGTCGATGTACTAATTTAAATTCCATGATTCGTACTAAAGCAACATAACAAACAAGTCTTCAATATTTTACCTATTTATTTAACTTTATAGTTTTGTTATGAATCCACTCACATCCTCTCTGGTTAGTTATTAGCTACCATGGAGATGATGTTAGTTTTGTGTTAGTGGTTTTAGAACTCTTGTAGGTGTGAGATGTGTTTATAGCTGTGAAATAAAAAAGTGTTTTGTTAAACAGATAAGCTTATGCATTAAGTAAGTGCTTTTTACCTGCTCTTGAATTGTCCAACTGCGTGGTGCTAATGTCACAGATTGATGTTAACGGTAATAACATTTACATCAAAGTTCTTATGTGAAACAAAGTACCAACGTCACGAACTCTAGACCTACAACAAGCCATTTGAGTACAGCTGGGAAGCAGTATTAAATGATATGCAACTTCGTTCGGTGGTGTCTACATACTTGAAGCAGCAGGAGTGGAGCATATTCACTGTCTAATACAGATACAAAGTCCTGCACAACCCTAAATATATCAAACAACAACTGAGTCGAATGAAAAATATTGATTGTAATTATTGTTTTATTGGAATCCAGTTTTGAGAAAAAATGGAATATTTTATGAAAACCCACAATCCCTAGGCAAAATAAGACCTGTAGATATTTTTGTACTTAAATAACGCCTTCGTGCAACAGAACATGTCAAAGGGCATTTTTTAAAATTGCATTTATTGAGTTACATAAAAAATAGACCGATAGCACTCAACGCAGAGGCCAAGTTTCAGTTTAAATATGACTCAAATAGATATCATATGTTAAAAAAAATAAAAAATAGTTTAGAATCGGTCCAACTAAAGACGCACTTAACGATGAAAGGCGAGTTGGATGTCTTTACACATTAAGTAAACGGAACTAATAACAATAAGAAGTAGGCGTCATAATTAATCTAACAATTTTAATAATTTAGAATATAAATAGGTAATATGTATCATCTTATAATATAGCAGATTAAAAGTATTACATTTCTCTAAAAAAATGTAGAGATGCAGCCAACATAATATTCTAATTCTAATACAATGTGATTAATATTCTGAAATTAGTACAATTATTTCAACAGCTGATATAATGCAATATTTATTAAGAATCAGAACTAAATCAAATACAGTCAAATCTTTTTAACTCAAAGTACCAGAAAAAAACAGGAAACTCTAGTTATTGAAAGTTGCAGTTACCGAATTTTGATTTTTTTTAAATAATAATGTCATACAGTTGTAATACATATTATGTATTTACTATAGAACAACAAACGATACATATTTATAGGATTATTTGTAAATCTTAAAAAACAGTATACAGTGTGTTCCAGATCGACTGGGATTACATTGGTAACTTTCTTATCATTGACGATGGAGATTTTGTTAAATGGGCAATGTTTTGTAGTTTCATATGCTGATTTAAAATAGTACATAAATGCAGTAAATACTTTAACATTAGTATTTTTCTTGGTAGATACTTTATTAGCTGGAGTTTTAAACTCTTCTGTAATGCCTTTTTTAAACTCCTTTTTCCACTTCTTGAATGAAACGCATTTTTTCACTAAAACGTACTTAATGCGTTTAGTTTTCGTTTCGTGACTCGATGACAGCAGTAACAACACACTAAAAGCATAGTTGCTTAAATATTTAAAGTAGAAAACTCAAATTATTTTCAAATTCTTGGAACGTCATCATAGAGTCTTATCGCTAATTCCAAACTAAAAGGTTCGAACCTAGATACAGCAAAACACTTTATGTTCACCAAGAGGTGACTGTCTATTTTAGGTTGTGCAACTTTGCAAATCCTTTGAAATACAAAGAAGTGTGGTTATAAATAACTTTTAAGAATGTTACTTATTATTTACAGCACTTCTTAATGCAAACATTATTGCTACGCTGAATATTTCCTTCTAAAAATTGAGTAATGAAGGGAAAATCTCTAGGGTTTATAAAATAATTCGACGTATCGAAAACTTCGTCTTATCGAGAGATTTGATAGGTCCCGAGTGGTGTAGCTTGAACAAGCGTCCACATTCGATCAGCAGAGTTAAGCAACGCTGTCTCTGGTCAGAACTTGGATGGGAGTTCCACGGCTGCATCTCTCGGCGCCTCGTGATACGGCTGCCACGGAAATAGTTGGTCCCGGCGGTCATAACAACATCATGACAGTCGTTAGTGGGGTTGGAAGTCCCCATAAATGTACAACGACGCCTATAATTGGTCTAACGGCTGTTCGCTGAGTACGATATAAATAAATAAATAAATAAATAAGTATGGAAAACTATAGGAATTAGATTGAGAATGTGACGCGAATTCGATTAATCGAGATATTAGATTTATCAACTTCAGGATGTAGAATTTCCGCTGTACTAACAAAAATGAAAACTTTTTCAATTTATAAAAACTTACAGTATTTGTTGGATGTAATAAACAATAAAAATTAAACAGCACAAAGTTGATCGAAAATAAATCAAATTCAAAAATATATATCAAAGTATACGGTATATAATATTCCACACAATTTTCTCTAGATTTCAAAAACCACTTCCAAAAAGAAAATATGTTAAAGAAGTAAAAACATATAGATATTATAGGATTTTGTGGTAACGAGTGGCCTAAACAGAAGGAATTTAAGTAAACTCAGTTCTATCTACATTAAATATATTTAAGCATTCTATCAATTTGAAATAAAATTGAATGTAAAATTCCAGTTATATACTGTAGTAACTTCAAAAAACACTTATGTCAAGGATAACAAAAAAAAATCACATTTTTAAAAAGATATTGGCACTCTTGGATTTAAAACAGGTTGTAAGAAGCATGAAAATCTACATTTACGTGAAATGTAAGTTGTGTGATGGACAATCTTTATTCGGTGACTAAAAATACATTAATATAAAACATTAACATGTAAAATTATACATATAAATTACAACGCTTCCTAAATTTCAAACATATTGGTTTTAGAAGAAATTTAAAAATTGCTGTTCAAAGTTTATGAATTTAAATTTTACTATTTAGTAAAAGCGATTTGTAATAATTTAAGGAGTATGGAGAAAGGCTATTAGTAAGTTAAAACGAGAGAAATTTACTAGCGTAAAAAATGTTAACAAAATGTACAAAATACGGTCACCATTAACCAATAATAAATTTGATGAAACTCAGATGCACTTGCATGATTTCAAAATTATCCGAGTTTCTCATTTTTTAAGAGCCAACAAAGATACCTTTAATTTGCTCATGCTCAAGCATAAAAATGCACTTATTGAAATTACCTGGCAATTAATAATATAAAAACTATAAAAGTAAGAAAAACTACTAGCAACAATAATTTTAAAATTTGAAATAAAAGTTTCTAGGCAACAATTATAAATAAATTAATATGTTAGGTATGCTGCTTGAACTTTATAAAATAGTAGGAAATGTAAATTCGAATTTATGCCAAAAATTCTCTCACTACTAAAATACTGAACGTTGACGTTTTGTATATTGTGGATAATTAAGAAGTTTTCTGAACTAATTGTTTTATTATACAGTTATCGCCAAAAAGTTGGATTTTTTAAAATTTAGAGTTTCCTGGAAAACACTGACGATCAGAGGTGGCTAAAAATTAACAAAGAAAAGTTGTCACGTGACTTTCGTTGTGTAAAATTTTACATTTCTTTAGAATAATTAAAAAGTGCGTTTACTAACAAGATAGAAACACATGTTTACTAAAAAACTTGTTTAAAATGTGATAATCTATTTAAACAAAAAAATATAAAAAAACGTACATTTACTATAAATAACATACAGGTTTTTTTGTCAGAGTAATTCATTAAAAGGGGTAGATTAGAATTTTTGAAATCCATTTAAATAGCTATTAATCATCATTGAAAAATATTTCCCCTTCGAAGCGCCTTGCATGAAAAACGTAAAAATTATACAGAAAAATAACTTTTCCGTAAATAATAAAAAATGTAAAATAATAACTAACATTTTTTATTGTTTTTCCGAATTATAATTCTTTAAATTTTTTACCTAGAAAAGCAAAATTTCAAAAATACCCAAAAAAACTTCAAAATCCCATTTTTCAGAAGTTAAGAAAAAAACACTTATTTTCTGGCCTTGATTGTTCAGTTAGCTAAAGCTAACACACGGTAAAAAATCGCATTGAAATCTTGCTTTATGAATTTTGACAATTTAGAAAAATTATTTTCTAAGTAAAAATCTGTCCGTATATTTCATAGGAGCTAAATAAATTTTCAGGTCAACACAAATTATTGCCGTAAAAAGTCTTTTTGAAAAATAAAAAAGAAAAATGTTTTTGAATTTGATACCGTACTCTTGGCCGTCACCGTATATTATTATTGTTATTATAGAAGGGATGTTAATTATCAGTTACAAGAAAAACATGGAGTTTTTAATGAAAGTGAGTATTGTTTTTAAAAATATCCTGCCTTAGCTATAATGTATTGTTCATTTTTTGATACCACATATTGAAACCGAGTACTCTTTATTTTGAGAAACATCCGCCGAAATTCACTAATTTGTCGCAGGAAATCACTTGCTACGCATGATTTTCTAATTTGGAAACATAAGAGACCGCTGGAGCAAGATCTGGATCCTACAGGGTGGCCACTTGGGCTTTAGATTCCTGCAAGAAATTTATAGTATTTGCATTATCGTAGTGTAAAAATACCAAATTTTCGGTGATAATTACTGCGCCTGAAGAACTTTTTTGTTTGAACTTTTACCGCGAACAATTTTGTTGTAATAGCTTCATTTTCAAAAATTCCTACACTAGGTTATTCAGCCGTGGTCATAATTGTAGATTCAAGACAACACCCGTAACAATATTATATACAAAACATCCTGAACCAAATTTGTCTAACATAAATCTCCAGCAGTCTACCGGTGCTTGTTTCTATACTTAACTTAGATATAGAATTCACCACCTTGAAAGCTTCTGTACACCCAGATTTTGCTGTAAAATGTTGTCTACGGCAGATAGCTCAGTACCAATCTCGTGTTAAATTTTTCCATAAGTTATAATCCAATTGGTACTGAAGTCGTCCAGGTATCGGTTCATCATCTAACGTACGTCTTCCTCGTTTACATACACGGAATCAGTGATTAACTGTGGTCACTGAAAGCTGCCACTAAATTTGATAGTTTCGGTTACATGTCAAAGTTTTCTAATCGTATATTATTGCTCGAAAAGCATTAGAGGCCCTTCTGTAATGCCTAGTGGGACAACAAAGAATAAAACTCAAAATGTGTGTTTCTATACGGCTTACCACCAAACAATCAAAGTTGCTACTGGAAACCCACAAAAAAGAGATTTAAATTTTTGTTCTTATCAGGAGCCATGGTCCACTAGTAACATTCAACGGAGCAGCCTCCGTAGGTAATGAAAACTACCAGACATTGGTAATACTAATTGCTTTCACACATTGAATTAATTACTCTTGTGTTTAAAGATATTATTTACGAAAACTAAACTTTTAAAATGTATCTATGTTTTGGTAATACATAATATACGATTACTCTGCAAAGAATCGAAATACCCTAAGAAATTAACCAGTAAATTAATATACCATAAATGATTTAAGTAACAATAAAATATGAATCTAATCGGTTGTACGAAAAGTGCTTTACGATATTGCACGCCTATAAAACTAAAACCTAAGAACCATTTTTGTGTATGTTGTATTTTTCTGGTGAAAGCCAGTCATATATGAGAATTAACACTTATAATGACATTATTAACAACAACCTAGCAAAAACCTACAGAATGAACACTTGTCTGAATAGTGTTAATTAAATTTAATCAAGTACGAATAGTTTTATATCATTTCGCCAGTTGGCTGCTTTTATTGTATTTATTTTCGATTGCCAACTAAAAAACGTGTAGTGTAAAGGACAATATGACAAAAGTTGCGACACACAACATGGTGGTCCAGGAATTGTCTCGTGGTGTAGCAAAGTTTGCCAGCTAGTTCCTGAGCAGAATTGGGGTGGGTTGTTTAGAAGCTCCATTGATTCGAGAGGGTTCAAACCAGAAAACCTAGAGGTGTTGGTATAAATCTTTAAACCAAATAGCTGATTCATAAAACAATAAATAAAAGAAAACGCAGAAATTGATGTTATTGTTCATTTGCACTATATATATTTCTGCATAATGTGCAAAAGGGCAAAAGGGAATCTGCGAAATGCTACACTCATATGTATAAGAATACAAATTATATAATGGATAAGCTCACGAGTCTGTATACTTCTTACTTCTTAATGCTTCTTTATTTATGACTTGAATTCTGAATAAATTGAGTTAAAAGCACATGCTGTACGATTTTCTCGTAATACTATACAAGAACTCACGTAACACA
>CALNHX010005765.1:0-101135 GCA_940337035.1 Agriotes lineatus
TTAATTTAAAAACATTTTTTAACGATATCAAACGAAGTCATATAAATGTATGTATCATTTTTAAATATCAAACGTTACTTCTTTAAAAGTGAAAGTCTTCTGACCAAATATGAGTTCATAACAACCCCGTTTGAAGTTACACATGCAGATTTATCGATTTCACATCAAGTACAGAAAAGAAGAGACAATTATCGTTTAAACCTTGTACAATTGTTGGTTTGTAAGGGTGGTATTTGGTTTTCTTCGAGGTTTTGTAAACAGTGGATTTTGGAATTCCAGTTTCTCGTGTCATTCGGGGGAACTAATGTCTTGGATTGTTCGTAACATTTTGCAAAATAGTATTATTTCGATGTATATCAGCATCGTTAACTTCGTAGTTAGCTTTTTTTTGTTCGAAGCTTCCGAAATTCAGTAAATTGCTAATTATCCTTCTAAAAATTGTCCTGTGTTGTTGTCTTTCTGGAAAACGCGTAGTGTAACTCGTGCAAGCATTTTTGGAGTTCATATTTGCTTTGAAATACACTTCCAACATATCAACTTTTTCTTCATTTGAATATTTATGTGCATTATCAATACTTATTAATATTAATACTTAACAATAATTACTTATCAGTAACTAGGAATACACAAGGTTTTAATTAACTAATCTCTCTTGCACGAATTGTACTTTGACAGCTTGTCATTTTGTTTCACACTGACGTTCAATCCCATGGCTTACTAATTTTATTGGGCAGTCTGTTTTTTGTTCATGAAATGAAACGTCAGTATCGTATATTTTATTTTATCCTATTATGTTACTATGGTAATAACTCCTTAGCAACGAGTTGCGTTAAGATGCATTTAACAGCACTTGAGAATTTTAAAGAACTCGCTCCTAACATCGCTCGTTCATTCAAACTATTCTCTCGTAATGTAAAAAGCTTAATAACGATACTTGCATCGTAAATTATTATTACAGTATTACATAGCCTATCTTTTCGCGTTCTTCTCTTATTCGTGTTTAATTTCATAGCTTACTAATTTCATATTAGAGATTAATTTACGTTTTTGTTAATATCTCCCCTACAAATAAAAAATTTTCAGGTCTGTTATACATCGTTGAAAATCTCTTTCAGAGACTATCTATCTAACCAAAAATCCAATATGGCTGTCATATGAAAAACAAAAGATAGCACTAATAACTTGAAAAAAAATGACAATCGGAGGTTTCTGTTTACATCAAAAAATTTATCTTAAAAAAGTGTCTGAACATTGGAAAACTTTAGAAGAGGTCACGTTAGGTGTTATCGCAATTTGTCGCGAGTATTGAATTCTGCAAAACATTCCCCATTTAACCGTTGCTCTACGTCTTCTAATAACCGTGATACCAATGGTGAGCATAGAAATGTGGACTCAGTGTATACATTAAAGCGAGTGAAGCTCCTCGCGTGTGTCACGCTACATAAGATTTGCTTCATCCACCATCAGACTTGCTTCTGTACCACGTCACCCGTTTCTTTATAATACAACGATAGGTCTGGTGCGTTACATAGACTTTTTGGCCAAGCGAATAAGCCGTCTGATTAGAAATAAAATTATTTCAAGCAGCGTAGGTTCGAATCTTACGGACTGCATTATTTTTTCTGTTTGCGAATTACTGTAATTCACATTGCTAAGCCTTTCTGTGATTGTGTTATAGTTGTATTTTAGATGTACAGTGATCGCCAAAAAGTTTTTTGGATAATCACACCCTGATGATGAGAGGTGGTTGAAAATACATTACAAATGGGCCAAACAAAAGTTGCCACGTGACTTTTATTATCTGACAAATTTTACATTTTTGAAAATAATTGCGAAAAATGCATTATTAATTTACTAGCAGAAAAATAGCAATCTTTTGGATTTTGACAATTTCGAAAATCGCCATTTTCTGACTAAGTAAAAATCAGCCGTTATGTCTGATAAGCGCTATATATGTTTTCAGACAAACACAAATTATTGCTGTAAAAAGTATTTTTGAAAAATTAAAATACAAATTTTTCCCACTTGACGTCGACTTTTTGGCAGCCACTGTATATTGCTGTTCGCTATGCACCTATTTACATCAACACTTCGTTTCCGATCGAACTTACTGCGCTACCGATTAAGTTTGCTTTCCTTAGCGCCATCTAACGGCAATGGTATAGAATTTGCTACACTGCTACAGGATGATATACCATTGTAAACATACTATTTATTCATTTTAATAAATGGACTGATCCAAATAGTCAATAAAGACAAAGTGAAGATTTTTTGGAGAATGGGTAGTGTAGAATGGGTAGTGTAGAAGGGGACTGAAGAAAGAACCTAATAGTAGGTGAGCCACCCAGCTCAGATTTAAGACTGAAAGTGGTAGAAGAAAAACTGAAGTTCTGGTTTATGATGGGTGAGTTAAGTTAGTATGCCATAAATAACATAAGTAATCAGTTGTTGCCATTGTGTTTTATTAATTAGAAATCTGTGTCTATATTCATGAATGCAAGCTGGAATGCTCCATTTTTATTTACTATTTTCTGGAAGCCTATTTCGCAAATATGACTTAATTTAGAAAAATTGCCTATTATTCTGAGAAAACGACTTTAATAAATATACCCTTCTTGCCCTTAGCATATAAGGTACATTTCAGTTGCCTCTAGCAACTGCAATTGTTTTCATATTTTATTGACAAGAAAACTGTCAAATTTGATTAGTTGAGCTTTAATAGTTTAGATGTTATACAAGTTGGAAGTAGTGGTTGCGTGAAGATTTTGAGAAATGGTATAAGCAATAAAAAACTGGCTTTGCGAGCTCAAACGGTGCAGAAAACGCTGCGAATATGCAAATGGTGCTGATCGGGCGCATTCTGCGTGTACTCAAGAAAACATTATTGTGTGAATAGTAGAGTCAGAGAAGATCGTACCTTGACAACACTGGTCAATATTATGCCACAATAGTTGCAAGATTCGCTATTGTATTAAACAAACAGGAAGAGAACAAGTGTCACAAGGAATTCTCCTTCATCACGATACCGTTCCAATTAATAAGAACCTTATTTATAGGAACGCAATTAATGATATTTGGTTTGAAGTTATGGAGCATCTACCCTGATCCCCAAACCTAGCTCCTAACAATTTTTATTTATATCCAAAGGTAAAAGAGAGTCTTCGGGGATCAACATTTAGGAGCGATGACGCTGTTATAGCAGCAGTTCAGAAATTCTTACTTGATCAAGACTCCGAGTTTTTCAATAATGGCACTACTATGCTTATTGAGAGAGAACAATAAACACTTCCAACTGTTATCAGGTATGGTATTCAAGATATTGTGGAGAATTGGAAAGGAAAGACATAAAATTCTACTATTTTCAATTAAAAGCCTATATGTCTTTTTCAATGTAATAATGTGTGTTGTCAGTAACAACCTATGGTCTGGAAACAACTACACGAACAGTTAAAAGCAGGTATATATTATAAGTGATGCAAAGAGCAATGGAGGGGGACGAACCAAACTTACCGATATTGCTCGAAGGATTTTACACATGAAGTGGAAATGGGCAGGACATGTGGCAAGAGAGGATCACACTCGATGGACAAATAAACTGATCACTAGCTACCAAGAACATCAAAAAGGAATGTAGGAAGACCACAAAAACGATAGACACATGATTTGAAAGACAGTCGGACTAAAGTGGTTTCAGGTGGCACAAGACTGGGATAGATGGAGATCAGTGGGAGAGACCTATATCCAGGAGTGGATTGATATGGGCTGAAAAGAAGAAAGAAAGAAAAATGAAATAATAACACAAAAATACGTACACCGCATTTTCAGACTTTCAGAATCCATGAGCGGATGGCCCCGAAAGCAAATGGTCGCCTCTCAGGCGGCCGGCTCGGGTTTGAATCCCGGCGAACTTTAGAAGGATTTTAAAAATTGTACGCTTCCCGGCTACCACGCTAACGCCTGTGGCAGTCGTTAACCCCTAAACAAGGAAACTCTTCCTCACTTTCGATGGACAAGGCTAGCCACCTACCCTGCCTAAGGGCAAAGAGGGCTCATAGAATCACTTTGTGGTTAAAACAGGCCACTGGCCTATAATAAAGAGGAAGAAGAAGAAGAAGAAGAAGAAGAAGAATCTACGAAATACAGCTCTTCCAAAACTTTCTTAAGTGCTCTACAAATGTAAAGATCGCTTTGTGCTATATCTGAGAAATATGTCCTTTATTTATTTTGTACCACAACACAGGTAGCATTTTTCTTCCAACCGATAGACTACCTTTAATTTAGATTTTTTTTTATTTTCCCGATGACGAATGACGCATTCTTTAGACAATTGTTTACCGCCGGTTTAAAAATTGTGGACCCAGATTCATTACCATTCTTTATAATGTTGATAAAGCCAGTTCCTTTTTTTATAACTATGCTGTTTAAGTGCAGACCTAGGAACCTATCTTGTATAAACTGTGTGATAGTCTGATAGTGTCTGATAGTCTCGACGTGGCGCTGGTGTGTATTCTTACAGGTTTTTTATTCATTTTAACTTGTATGAGTAAAACAATTACTTGCATAAACTTTCATTATTATTCTTGCATGATTTTCGGAAGGATTTGCTTCTTTTGCAGTTAAAAACCTTATCACAGCACGCACGTCTTCTCTGGTGCAATTTTGAAACGACGCCAAAGCTGTCCATTGCGAAATTAATGGTATGTATTGTTTCCAGGCATTTCATAAACTAGTCATGGTCTCCCTAAATATCTGAACTCAGTAATAATTTCCATTGTTCGTAATAGGAAACTCATTTGACTCCATTATAGACATAATCTGGGTTTCAATTGAAACAGCCTCATATATTTGCAATTTAGATCAGTTCATAACTTCCTTAAGAGTGTGAGAAAGTCCAGACGAAGTGCTTGTACAATTTTTACTTTTAATTCATTAATTCAATCTAACTACTCATTTTGTTAATACTTTCCGATCTAATTACGACGGCGAAGACGCCGTCGCTTCCGTCGGGCCGGAATTTTCGTTTCGCCCAAAACGGCATGTGCCTAACCGCGAGCGTCTCGGAGCTTTCAAGCTCGGCCGAGCTTAGTATCGGTGTAGGTCATTACCAATTCGCCTATGCAAAATGTGTTTGCGAGTCAGGAGTCGACTGAGAGTAAGGTAACAGGGCGCGTCGCGACGCAGCCCGGTGATTAGTGCGACGCAGGTAACGTAATTAGATGAGGTCAAAGAGGTTGGATGATTAGTTTAGGTAAGACCGCACTTCATCCGGCCGAGCCGCCGAGCGACGGCCGGCGCCCGCCGCGACGGTAGACGTCGGTCTGTATCATCAAATGTATGCAAATCCGCCTTGAATTAGGTTACCCCACGGTATAAACGCAAGAAAGTATGCGGAATTCTTTTTGGAAACACGAAATGGATTGCGGAATTACCAGATGAAAGTATTCTCTTTGTCGGGTGCGCCGAGGGTGCGGGGGGGTTGAGGAAATTAGACCTAGTGTCGCTCAAATGATTTGTTTAGACTACTGCATCGCGTAGAAGAAGAATATATAGTTTTTAAAATGAACAGCCTGAAGGATAGCGTATTTCACGAGATTTTTATTTGTAGATAAACTATGCACCGGCACCGGCCTATGTTAAGTAGTTTCAAAAATTAACCACCTGTATATTGATATGATCATTAAATGATAAAGCATTTAATAACTACACAATAATAAAAAATGTTCCTAAAAGGGGTGATGATTTCGTTTTATTATTGGAATTTCCGTTTCTTACAACGGTGTTTGCAATTCACTTGTAAATAGTCCAGTTTTGATTGCAATTGTAATACACACTAGTCAAGACTTATCTGAAAGAAGTAATTATTATTATAAAAAGTAATATAAAAGTTTAATTCTTACATATTTGGCCATGTAATGGAAAACATATACAATGTAAAGCTGTTAACCTAAAAATATGATTTATGACAATTGGAAAAATCATAACAAGTAATAAAATAAAACTGTATTATGATTTGTGTGATAACCATTGATTTTGGCGGGTAGTTTAAAAATAAACAGAAGAAATGGGTTGTATAAAAATATAAATTGAATTGACACAAGTCTCGTTTGAAATCGCATTTAATAGTCAATTTTAGACTTTAGTGTACTGGTATGTACCCATTTATATTGTCATACACCTAAAGAGTGTGATCGACAAATATTAGTGCGAAATAAAAAAACTTAGTGAGTGCATCGATTACTACTACACAAGGATGTGCTGCCAACCACAACGAGGATAGCTGTAGCAGAGATCTGGTAAATAAAAGATTATAACAGATAAAGAGTTCGAAGATAGAAGGTTACAATAGGAATCTACTAACTTTCAACTTAAAACAAGACACATATAATACAAACGTAGTAATGTAAAATATATCTGCTACTTACAGAGTTATTAAACAGACAGTAATATTAATCTAAAATTAATTTAACTGAAATTAAGTATTTACCAAATATTATTAACAAAGGTGTTAAACCTATGATAAAGGCAGATATTAATTGCTTAATAAATAATAAAAAACCCTGAGAATAAGATTTAAATTAAATAAAATCAAATGAAAGCTTTTAGACAACAGAATGAATTTGCCGTTTCCGCAACATCTTTTAGACTAACAAACCTGGAGGAATCTTGTGCTACCGATGACTTAATTGTACGAAAAGACTGGTGATTAGATACTTTTACAACTCATATTGCAGTAGTGTCTATCTTTTAAGATACGCATTTCACCCACATTAACTGCAATTATGAAGAACCTACACTGAAATAAAGCGCTTGGGCACCTGGAGATTACTGCAGAAACGTTTCACATTACCTACTAATTTCTTTAATTTACTTTTAAGACTTAAATATGACAAGTGGTCACGATCCTATTGATTCTTAAACCAGACAAGCCAAATGAAGATTTGTCTTCTTCTAGCTCAATGAGCTTATTACCAGTTTTATCCAAAGCCTTTGAGAAGGTGTTACTGAGGAGAATAACACCTATGCTTTCAGATAACAGTTTTATACCCAGTTATCAGCTTGGCTTCTGCAAGCAACACACGACAGTGACACAAGAGACTCTAGAGTGACTCTGGAGACATTTTCTTGTCAAGTTTGAATGTATGTACACACCTTCATATTCCCTCAAAGTACGTTTCTCAAGGTAGTGTGATAGTTTGGTTTTTATACCTCTTCTTTACGGTCAATCTGCCGACTACATCAAGAATGATAGTCGTCAAATTAGCTGACAATACAAGTAGTCTACCTAGGGGTGTTCTGGACAACTTTTGACCTTGAAGTTTTTCAAGGTCACGGACCTAGTCGGGGCCAAGGTCGTTGACCTAGTCGGGGCAAGGTCATTGGCCTCACCGAGGTCACGTGGCACTTCCGGTTCCCACGATGAATTTTTGGGGTTAAAAATCCAATTTTGAAATTTTACAAGATTCCCACGATGAATTTTGGGGCTAAAAGTCTAATTTTGAAAAAATAAAATTTTCAAAAATATGGAAAAACAAGATTCCGACGATGAATTTTAGGGCTAAAAGTTTGATTTTGAAATTTTTACAAGATTCCCACGATGAATAGATAAAAGATTAAAATCAAAATTTTTAAAATAAAACCCTGAGATTAAGAATTTAATAAAGCCAAATAAAAGCTATTAGACTACGGCAATATATTAGTAAAAAATACTCTAATTAATAAGGATGCCATACACGATACCCAACGCAACGGTGAGGGTCAGTTTTATTTTTGCCAGATAAAAAACTTATCTAGATTGCTTAGAAATCAGGTCCGGCTACCTGTTTAATGGAAACATTTTCTTGAATTTCCGGTAAGCCACAAGATGCAACAATATATGTATATAATTATACTATTGGAAATTATTATACTGCACACAGGTAAAATTATTACAAATATATATTATGCATCACTGGATAACCTGGCATGTCCCTCTAACTGATTTTATAAGTATTGGCATGAAGAATTTTAAAAATCTTTAAGTTGTTAGGTTGATTGTGTCAGGTTTCCACGAAACTAAAGCTCCTACAGGCCAGATTCTTGGATCAAGTATTGAATCTACATTTTGCTCGTATTTGAGTATTTGCTAAACATATGTATGGTTAAGAAATTTGCTTAAAATTGACTGAAAATTTACAGACATTGGGAAATCCGCAAGAGTGTTTGTAAGCACCGAATGTAAATATTACGTGTTTTTCCAGTACTTTATTAAATACACAGTCTTGAAATTGAGCCTATAGTTACTTATTTCGCTTTTGGTGTTGTATTTATGTACAGAAGGACAGCATCTCTCACTTTAGCAATAAGCAAGTTCGTAAAGAAATATCATTATGCTGTAGAGATTTACAGGTTACAGTTTGGAGTGTAAACGGAGTTAAAATTTTTTGGATATTTCTATACCGCTATTAGCAACAGTACCATTTAATTGCATATTATTTTCTTTTACGTAGACCCAAATTTTAGATTTGATTGTTTTAATATAGGTTCGAAGGCACTGCTTAGACAGGTAGACAGGTAGACAGCTAGACAGGTAGACAGGTAGACAGGTAGACAGCTAGACAGCTAGACAGCTAGACAACTAGACAGGTAGACAGGTAGACAGACAGACAGACAGGCAGGCAGGCTGGCAGACAGACAGCCAAACAGACATACTATTAATACTGAAACAGATCTTAATTTATCGCTTTCAAAATTATCACTATAGAACATCAGGGGATCAATGGCCTTCATTATCAGTGTCTGAGAATTTGCAACGCTGAATAAATAGACCACTAGTCAACCTGACATGTTCCTGTAACAGTTTTATGGACACGACGGTGTAAAAAAACGACAATTGTAAATATAATTTTATTTTATTTGTCTAATGTACATGTATAAAATTATTACAAATATATTATGCACCAGTCAAGTATTGTGGTATAGGTGTTGTTGTTATCTCTCTCTGGGGTGTCACGATCTCCTCGTGCTGTTTCCGACATTGTCGAACTGGCTTTATTCAATGATTCCTGCCTCTTTTAACTCTTCTATTATACTAAACATTTCATTTATATGATTTATGTGACCGGCTGCTTGAGAGGCATACAGTAACTTTAATCGATCGACTAACTCGTTCGGATCATCCCAGTAAACGTAATCCAACGGTTTATTGCTAACTTGTTTATACATTTGCTGCATACCTTTACGAGTACGCTTTGTAGTCCTTAATGATATTGATGATGGCGAGGGTGATGATGACAGGTCAGATTTTATAAATTTCTTGTATTTCGCTTGGTTGAAACCTACCTTCTGTTCATTTTTATCAAAATTTCTATGCGCCGCATTTGTTCTGTTTATGATATCATTATAATTTGCTCTATCTGTCGGCGTTGGAGTTATTTGAGAATCGTTTTTAAATAGTAATTGGTACAAATTAGGCATACCTTCATAGTGCACATTTTTAACAATTATATCGAATCCCTTTATATCTAGCTCATCACCAAAATAAAATTGGTTTTTATCAAAATCATATCTAATTCCATACCTCCCTAGATTTGGTCTTTCTATAAGATAATTGTTTGCATATTTTCTAGGAAGTTCACCATACTGTTCTATTTAAGAATTATAGCTTATGATTCTATGTTGTGAGACGGCTGAAATTTGCTTGTTATAGTCGTATTACGATCATCTTCGGCGGATTCACACAATACCTCATCAGCCGGTTTTCGTGTAAATAATTCTAGTTTTGGAGGCTTTTATATATTGATATATTCATCATCATCATCATCATCCGCGTCATGATCGTATTTGGTTTTTATTTTAAGATTACATTTATCATCATAATTGTATGTAACTTTCTCTTCCTTTTTCAATTTGAAAGGCTTAAATTGTGATGAAGGATTCTCTTTTTTATTTATCTCTTTTGCAACACTTTGCATTTGTTCTGTAACAAGTTTAAAAAATTTACCGAGGAGTTGTTGTTCTACCAACTTATCCTCCGTAAGAGCTCGAACTTTCTGCCTTATAATATTTGTAGTTTTAATAAGTTCTGTTGCTACATTCGTTTTCATTATTGTCACAAATATGTAAGCGATAGACAGGTAGACAGGTAGACAGGTAGACATGTAGACAGCTAGACAAGTAGACAGCTAGACAGGTAGACAGCTAGACAGGTAGACAGGTAGACAGCTATACAGGTAAACATGTAGACAGCCAGCTAGACAGACTGACAGATTCAAACCAGTTCACACGCTAACAGGTTCTTATCAAATAATAGATATCAGAATTGTTAGATGTATATATATACGATTCAAATTTATGACGATAGCGTCCATTCTTTAAAATCACTATCTTTGTCTATTACCAACAATTGAACAATAAGCGCACATTTCTTTAAATTGTTCGTAAGTCATGTCAGTATAAACATGATCTCGGTAAACCTTCTGTAAATACATATCGTTCTGCTTAAACAGCACCAACATGTTGTGTGTCTGTCTGTCTGTCTGCCTGTCTGCCTGTCTGTCTGTCTGTTTGTCTGTTTGTCTGTCTGTCTGTCTTTCTGTCTGTCTGTCTGCCTGTCTAACTGTCTGCCTGCCTGTCTAACTGTCTGTCTGTCTGTCTGTCTGTCAGTCAATTTTACCAATTACACATTCTCATACAGTGGCATCAAACTTTAAGTCACCATGGGAGCTAACACAACTGCAGACATAAATGCCTACAACTTACAGAATCATACGTTTGAAATGCTTGACTCACCCCAATCCCAGCCACGTCTTCTTCAAATCGTATAAATAAGAAAGAGATGGGGATTCTTAATACGATTTATTGTACAGATTGCGAGCAGTAATAAAAAAGAGAGTGAGAGAGATGCCTGTACCAGTTAAGTATAAGTGTCCAAAATGTAAAGGGGAAGCTGATCAAGAAGGACAAAAATGTATTGCTTGCACATTGCACGAACATATGAAAGAAAACAGTGCTGGTGGTAAACAATTATCCTCAATCATATTTCATACAATTTTAGTGAATAACTGAACTCCGTGTGGTAATACCACCAACATTATTTTTGTCTTTTTTATTTGGGACAAATTTGAGGTAGTGACGGGGGGGTGGGGGGTGGCGGTGTTCCAGTTCAGGCTTTTGGTCACCTCTTTGGAAGAAAAATATTACGAGAAATATTTCTATGAATTTTCAAAGTTATTTCCATGGTTTGGTTGCGATCGTATGAATATCACCGTTATGTTAGATGGACATCTGGAGTTGCAAATCAAACTGTCAAACTACACCCTCTCTGTCTGTTATGTAGAAATTGTAGGCAGCGGTTTGCTCGAGGAGGGCATAAACGTATAAATCATTGTCTATCGAATTAATCGTGGCAGTCTGATTGTAACATGGAAGACGTCCCCTCTTTGAAAAAATATTACGAGAAGTATTTCTATGAATTTTCAAAGTTGTTTCCATGGTTTGGTTTCAATCCTATGGATATCACAGTTACGCTAGATGGACATCCGGACTTTAAAACTGATACAAAGCTACGACTTCCAGACGGGTGGAGTTGGTTTGATTACAATGTGATGGAGCCCATCGAGCAGCAATTAAAAAATTTTGAGATTAGAACGTGAATGTGTGAAGAAAATTGTATATGATTTATAGTGATGTCCGCCTGCCCATCTGTTAAATGTTTGCATTATGAGCCAACTGTCTGCGTCATATTATGAATATCGAATGCAATTCATGAAATTGTTAGTATCATAGAAGAGTTAACAGAGTCAGGAATCATTGAATAAAGCCAGTTCGACAATGTCGGAAACAGCACGAGCAGATCGTGAACCCCAGAGAGAGATGACAACAACACCTCTACCACAATAATTGAGTGGTGCATAATATATTTGTAATAATTTTATACATGTACATTAGACAAATAAAATACAATTATATTTACAATTGTCGTTTTTTTACACCGTCGTGCCCATAAAACTGTTACAGGAACATGTCAGGTTGACTAGTGGTCTATTTATTCAGCGTTGCAAATTCTCAGACACTGATAATGAAGGCTATTGATCCCCTGATGTTCTATAGTGATAATTTTGAAAGCGATAAATTAAGATCTGTTTCAGTATTAATTTCCAACTTTCCTCTTCTTACTTCGCTAATAGTGTGTCTGTCTGGCTGTCTGTCTGCCTGCCTGCATGCCTACCTGGCTGCCTGCCTGCCTGTCTGTTTGTCTGTCTGTCTACTTGTCTACCTGTCTACCTGTCTAGCTGTCTAGCTGTCTAGCTGTCTACCTGTCTACCTGTCTACCTGTCTACCTGTCTAGCTGTCTACCTGTCTAGCTGTCTACCTGTCTACCTGTCTAGCTGTCTACCTGTCTAAGCAGTGCTTTCGAACCTATATTAAAACAATCGAATCTAAAATTTGCGTCTTACGTAAAAGAAAACAATATGCAATTAAATGGTACTGTTGCTAATAGCGGTATAGAAATATCCAAAAATTTTAACTCAATTTACACTCCGAACTGTAACCTGTAAATCTCTACAGCATAATAATATTTATTTAGAAACTTGCTTATTGCTAAAGTGAGGGATGCTGTCCCTTCTGTACATAAATCCTACAGCAAAAGCGAAATAAATAACTATCGGCTCAATTTCGAGGTTGTGTATTTAATAAAGTACTGGAAAAACACGTAATATCTACATTCGGTGCTTACAAACAGTGTTGCGGATTTCCCAATGTCTGTAAATTTTCAGTCAATTTTAAGCAAATTTCTTAACCATACATTTATTTTTAGCAACCTTGCACATTCCTAGATTTCCCGCCAAAAACCTGATCATAATTTAAATATACCGTCAAAACATACGCAGAATTTGAATTTACCGCCAAAACCTGCGCAGAATTTAAATTTCCCGCCAAAACCAGAGCAGAATTTAAATTTACCACCAAAATGATGCACATAATTTGAATTTCCCGCCAAAGCTGCGCGAAAACCCTCGAGCAGACCTGTGCCCGCGCAGACCTGTGCCCGCGCAGACCTGTGCAGAAACCTCTGGACAATCACATCCGGTTTATTTTTATCAACCTTGCACATTCCCAGACGCTCACATCCACAAGTCTCAACAGGTCTGACATCTGGCGACACGCAAATATAGCCTCTATTAACATCTGCAACACTGATAAAGGAGATTATAGGATAACTTAGAAAAACTGAAAGATGCTGGGTGGCTAAAAAATATGATCAACAGACGACTCTTTCATTGCTCCGTTTTGTATTATAAAATTCTGTTATTTAAAACTACCAGTTTGGGATTGGCTTGCGGATGCCTTATACTGCAAAACTCATTTTTTATGTCTTGCTGTATTATTGTATTTATAAACCTCGGGTTTTTAAAATAAGTTGTATTATCTGCTAATATTTTCTTTGGTTTTCCAAATTCTATAAAATATTCATTTACATAGCGTTCTTAAAATCAAGGAGCTAACGCAAGAATGCATCACCAACGAAAGCAAGATTAATCTTACTGGCAATGCGCCTCCACTAATATATCAAAGAGAGCAAATAGCAATTGATTCCTTAAAAAATGCAAGCAAATTTGCTCAATCAAAGTTGTGTTTCACAAAATGTGCGCTCGTTGGCAGCAGTAAAATCAAGAACTCCGTCTGTGATAGATTCGCTATCTATTCAAACATTACCTGCACGACAAAGTGAAACGAAAAAGTTTTAAATTTTTCAAATTCAAATAATTCAGTTGTTTTGGAGACGAGTCAGAATAAAAGATGTAATTAAGACATATAGTGCCGTGGCTAAAACTCAAACGCTGCTACAATCCAGTCGCAAGCAAATACGAGCAAAATGTAGATTCAATACTTGATCCAAGAATCTGGCCTGTAGGAGCTTTAGTTTCGTGGAAACCTGACACAGTCGACCTAACAACTTAAAGATTTTTAAAATTCTTTATGTCAATACTTATAAAATCGGTTAGAGGAACATGCCAGGTTCGCCAGTGATGCATAATATATATTTGTAATAATTTTACCTGTATGCATTATAATAATCTCCAATAGTATAATTATATACATATATTGTTGCATCTTGTATTAATTAGAGTATTTTTTACTAATATATTGCCGTGGTATAATGGCTTTTATATGGCTTTATGTAATTCTTAACTTCAGGGTTTTATTTTAAAAATTTTGATTTTAATCTTACCTTTTGTGCACAGTCTTTAGCATGTAATTGTAATAACGTTAGTTATTCGACTCTATTCGACTATTAAAATCAGATTTAGACATAAACCGTGAATAACTATAATACTAGATATAGGACAATTGTATTTATGAAGTAATTAATAACTGCCTGTATCATACGTTTAACAGACATATTTGGTGGAATTTCGATATATACTATTAGACCACAATGACTCCATATAATTAATCCGGTTTATTTTTTAGAAACCTTGCACATTTCTCAAACAATGGCTTCATTGTTCAATTGCGTAGGAGGCAGACAGACAGACACCCACATCTGCAGGTCTCAACAAGTCTGACATTTCCAAACAATGACTCACATCCGGTTGAGCTTGAGAATATTGTAAAAATTTCAAAATTAAGACTTTTAACCTCAAAATTCATCGTGGGAACCTTGTAAAATTTCAAAATTAGACTTTTAGGCCCAAAATGTATCATGGGAATCTTGTAAAAATTTGAAAAATAGACTTTTAGCCCTAAAATTCATCATGAGAATCTTGTTTTTCCATATTTTGGAAAATTTTATTTTTTCAAAATTAGACTTTTAGCCCCAAAATTCATCGTGGAAATCTTGTAAACTTTTAAAATTAGACTTTTAGCCCCAAAAATGCATCGTAGAACCGGAAGTGCCACGTGACCTCGGTGAGGCCAATGATCTTGCCCCGGCTAAGTCAACGACCTTGACTCCGGCTAGGCTCATGACCTTGAAAAACTTTAAGGTCAAAAATGGTCCAGAACACCCCTAAGTACACTACTAATACAGTAGTACTATCTTCACACCTCGATCTAAACGTAGCATCTCAGGATCTTCACGATCAGTTGAACAACTTAGGGCCGGTTGCAGAAAGCAATGTTAAGTCTGGTGTTAGTTAACGCGACGTCAAAGTGAACAAAAACGAATCAAATCTCAAATGCTTATGGTAACTAATACATTAGTAAACAAAATTTGATGCGATTTTGTTCACTTTGACGCGATGTTAGCTAACACCAGACTTAACATTGCTTTCTGCAACCGGCCCTAAGTCTCGTGTTAGCTAACGCGACGTCAAAGTGAACAAAAACGAATCAAATCTCAAATGCTTATGGTAACTAATACATTAGTAAACAAAATTTGATGCGATTTTGTTCACTTTGACGCGACGTTAGCTAACACCAGACTTAACATTGCTTTCTGCAACCGGCCCTTAGTATTATAGTTTAAGCAAAGTCACCTTAATCTTAAACGAGTACCAGTCGGCGATGTGCCGTTCATTACAAGAAGAGGCACTAAGTTGCTATTCTACTGATCAATAAACAAATATCACAAGGCGGTTGCGTTACATATTTAGAAATGCATCTGGATAGACGTTTGACATAGAGGAAGAACATTTCGACGTAAGTATCGGGAGAGTTATAATAGAGACATTTACAACGCAACAATTAGCTAAAATTATAAAATTTTAAGAAATGTTTGACGAACGGATAATTTTGCGAAACTCGAAATTCAATTGGCCGCCACGTTCTCCCGACTTGATTACACAGGACTTGTTTCTTCGGTTTTATCTGAGAGAGCGGCTGTATAACAAGTCCCAGATAATCCAGCAGCTTATGGACGCAGAAATTCGTGCACTACGGGCAGAACTAAAGGCCAGCGTGGCTGAGCGGTTAGGGAGCTCGGCTGTAATGCTACGGGCCGGGGTTCAATCCCCACATCTGGCAACTGGCCTGAGCTTAAAAAATGGTTACCGAAACCGCGGCTGTGAAAGTAAGGAAAGTAAGGCAGTCGTCGAAGGCGTGAAGCTAACCACATTATCCAGTACGCCATTAATGGTGTGCCAGATGACTGGGTTTCGGAAAGACATATTTCGGCGTCCTTGACCTGCCGCGTCTCAGACCATATTCCTAAGTGTGGAATGAGCCGCACTGAACCTTAGTTTACTTTACATACAGAACTTTTAAGATCTGTGCTGGAAAATACTTTAAAATCTGGTGTGATACACGCACACAACCTCTTTTTATAATGATCTTATAATTAGCCAAAATTTTTATTTTTAATGTTTAAGCATTTGTCAAAAATTTCCAAAAATTACAAATTCTACAGAAACTGTACAAAATAGATGGAGACAAATTCTCTCTATAATTTTAAGCTGATTTCAAGAATGTAATAATATACCGGGTGTTCTATTTAAAATAGGAGTTAATAAAAAAAGAAAAACTAACAAAATAAACCCATTTTAGAGGTATTCAATTGAAAAATCACCTATTTCATATCAATACACATTAAAAATATAATAAAAATGTATAGTTTGAAAGAAATTCTTAGACTTTTTTGAAAAAATCTAAAAAACCTGAAAAATTACACGAGTAAACACCATTTATTTCCCCATTGTTTTCTCATTGTTTGTACATGCTTCTTATAATATTCGTAAATTAATTTTTTTAAAGTATTTACATACAAAGTGGGAAGTTGACGCACTAGACTAATAGATAGTGTAGTCTGTATTGTGGCAACTTTTTTTAGGTTTTAATAAAATTACGACAGGAAATTAAATAAGAAAACAAATAATAAGCAAAAAAACTTAAATATTAAAATGAATTGAATTTGGTTTAATCGATTTGGAGAGTATGTGTGTGTTTGATTAAAAATGTTTAGTTATACTATTAGATTAGATTAGGTTGGATTCTGTATGAAGGATGAAGAAAAACATCTTTGATCAAATATTTTTTTAAATAGGGGTAAATTTTTTGAAATATTAATTTTAGAGTGAGCTTGAAATTTTTTAAATTTAGTTATCGAACGGATTTGTTTTGGAAGTAAATTAAACATTTTAGGTCCTAAATAAGTTATGACTAATCGATTTATTTGTTTTTGGAATGTTAAGTTTATCATGACTAATACTTCTGGTGCTGTATACATGATTTATATAATTTATATCTTACTTTTTATACATATAATTTATAGTTTGCAATATATCCAGAGTTCTAATATCAGGTAATCCGGCTTCTTGATATAGTTTTACCGTTGGATAAATTTTTTTTTATAAATTTTAAGTATGTAGTTTTCTGTTCTTTGCAAATTTTGTAAATGAGTTTTATTTAAACTACCCCAAGCTGTAATGCCATACTTAATTACTGATTCTACAAGAGCCACATTAACCATTTTTAAAGTTTTTAATTTAAAGATATCGGGTATTGCATAGAATTTATATATTAATTTTCAATTTTTTTTTTGGTTATATATTCAGCATGAATATTCCACTTCAAATGTTGATTTAACATGACACCAAGGTATTTAATTGAATTTACTTTTTCAATGTTCATTGATGTACCAAAAATTGATTATATTGTTTATTGATTGGTCAGCTTTAGTTGCTGTAATTGCTAGAAATTTTGTCTTATTTATGTCCAACGATAATAAGTGCTGATCTAACCAATTCTTAACTATCGCTAGACCTTTTTCAGCTTTTTCATAAACTTGTTGCCACGTGTGATCATTATTATACTTCGAGTTATGCGATTTTCTTCAAAAGCTTGCTGTCGCATCTAGATAGTTCACAAAATGTATATATAAAGTTTCATATTTCGTTGTGTTTGAGACATTCTGTTCACACAGACTCACAGACATAGACTGACACACAGATCAATGAACAAAAACATGTTTTTGGGTTCAGGGGACTCTAAAACGTGACATCTGTTGAAAACTCAATTTAGAATTTTTGGGGTGAATTCAATACTTCTTTTATTGTAAAAGGAACTAAAAAATCTGGTGTGATACACGCACACAACTTCCTTTTACAGTGATCTTATAATTAGTAAAAAAATTGTTTTGTATTATTAAGCATTTGTCAAAATTTTTCAAAAATTGCAAACTCTACAGAAACCGTACAAAATAAAGAGTTAAAGTCAATAAAAAAAAACATTTTAAAGGTATTCAACTGGAAAATCACCTATCTCACATTAAAAATGTAATAAAATGCAATGTTTGAAAAAAATTGTTAGCAATAATTTTGATAAATAACAACCCGAAGGTGCGTTACCTAGAAATAACCCGAGGCAAAGCCGAGGATTATTTCTTAAAGGTAACGGCACTTGAGGGATATTATTTGTCAAAATTATAAGGATTTATTACTGGCCGAGGTGAATTTGGGAAAAAAAGTTCTTATATAAATTAATAATTTTTACCGAAGCGAGAAGCCATTTTTCGACAAATTGATTTGACACTTCATTATAATAATATGTTGGTGGCACTGTAAGTCTATGCCAAATTTGAGGTTATCAGGTTAGGTTTTGCGTCAGTTTTGACACAGACTGACGCAAAACCTAACCTCCTAACCACGAATTTGACCTAGATTTACAGTGCCACCAACTTGTCATAGAATACTGCTGAATTTTAATTAGGTAGTTTCCATGGTGATTGAAAATCACCCTAGGATAGTTTTCACTTCAAGTGTGATCTGATTTGTCAAACTGACTCACGTGATTAATAATAATCAAATTGGATTGGTCTGCAATATATGTAAGAACTTATCTTCAAAAGTTTGCTGTCGCATCTAGATAGTACACAAAACTTATATATGAAGTTTCAAAGTCATACCTGTTTTCGTTTTTAAGATATTCTGTTCACACACAGATGCACAGACTGACTGAAAGACAGACCAATAAACAAAAACATGTTTTTTTCGGGTTCAGGGGACTCTAAAACATGAAGATCTGTTGCAAACTCAATTTCGAATTTTTGGGGTGAATCCAATACTTCCTTTATTGTAAAAGGAAGTAAAAAGAGCTTTTCTCTGCCAAGCCGAAAATGGACATCACTTACTTGACATTGTCTTTCAGAAATAGATTAAAAAATTCCAATCTTGTGTTTTTATTTAAATTTTTTTTAAATTTATTTATTTAAAAAATAAATAAGTTATTTGATTTTTTAATGGTAACCTGACTTATGGTCCATCCCGTATAATTGCAGATGCCAAATTAATCAATTACAGCAATTTGGATCAAACAAAGAACAAATAAATCCATCATCTTTTGGCAAACGATTTTAGATAAATATTTCCGACGAATACTTTGGGGTTATAATTATTAGAAAACTTCTTTACCATGGTTGGAGATACTGTTGGTTAATGTTCGTCATAATTGGAATTTAAATATGGGAGAAATATTTTATTATTATTAGAAGCATGGATTAACGTAAGTGGGCGAATTCTTTTTAAGCTAAAACATGTCGAATTGAAAATTAAATTTTTTAGAAAGTTATAACAGTCTAGTGGAAAAGTAACATTTGTATATCTCGACAAAACGTAGATCTGCGAAATTGTGCCTACGATCCATCGATGAATATACGAAACATATATTAAAAGTAACCCATCCAAAACTCAATGCAAAGGTAAAAGATCTACACGCCGGATCCCATACATTTTTTTGTTTTGGAGGATTCAATATGGTATTTCAAAATTGGGTAATTACCCATATGATCGTGTTTTGGGTAAATTGAAGTGTACATGTATGGTGAGTATGGACAATGCGCCGCACCATTTAAAGCAGGTGAACAAATTATTCTCTCATTTTTCGCACTAGGAGCCAAATGGAGAAACAGTTGATTCAGCGCAATGTTAAAATTGAAGGCCAAAATATAAAGAAACAAATTGGGGATTTGATAGAACCTTTTCGGGATTATAAAAAAAATATTCGATGAAATTTTGGAAAACCATGATCTTGAAGTTCTTCTTACTTCTAAGTATACCATTGCCAATGTAACCCTATTAAGATGGCACGCCATTTTAGTAAGAACTACTATTAACGAGCATATACATTCGCAGTCTCATTTCAAAAACAAAGTTGAAAATGTATGGCCAAAGTGTACCACTGACATGTGGCAACGTTTTTGTGGACATTTTGAAGCATTGATATTGTGGAGATACTGCGTTCGAAAATATTTCGCCATTTATTACTCTTTTATCGGCGGTAACAAGAAAATAACTAGTTGAGTGTTGCTTGTATTGGGATCTCAGATAACATAGTCGGCTTCTTAGGGCAATTTCTACAAATGAGAAATTTTTGTTGGCTGCTTTCAAGTTGTGAGGAATCTGAATGAATATATTTAATTGTACGAAAAGGTTAGCTATGGCCATTGGTTGCATTGCATGTAAACATTTAGAATGTCCAGCGGGTATGCACTTTAAGTAACATTTTTAATGCTCAAAATCGTCTTTGTCCGTAGTATTCTAACAATAAGATATTTACTAAACGCTAGATAGTTTTATGAAAGATATAATCGAATGCATTAGCATTGCTGATATAGAGAGGAGAAGTAATAAATTATGTTATGAAAAGCATCCAGTCATTTTCTTTTTATGGGTTTTATGCTTTGAAAAACGATCAACCTCCAATGACTTTCTTGACATTGACATTTGTCAGTCCCAGGGAAAAGCTAAGTTTTCCTTATTAATTTTTAGTTTTTATCGTTAATCGTTGATAACGAGGGCAGAATTTTTCAGAGTGGCGAAATACCCATTAAAAAGAACATGAATTATATCAAGCCACAAAAAGGGTTTAGAGAAAAGCATTAAGGTTTATGTGTCGATAATAATTTTAGTTGGTTAATTGTTTTAATTTGTTAGCTGCTCTTCCAGCGTTTATTGTTTATAGGAAGCAATTTGTATTATTCTAAATAGAAAATATCTCCTCAATGAAGAAATTCATACAACTACGTTGTTTTTATTTATTTCGTGTTTCTATATGTCAGTTAACGTTTAATATATTAACCAAACAACATTGTTTTACTTGTTGAATAATCCTAAATTATATACATACTCGTAAATTAGGCATAGATTACAAAAAACACCAGTAATGTAAAATGAAGCTTGAACTGTACTTAACTCGTTTTTTATCTGCTACAGCCTGAAATCTCCATATGCACTGTACATTTACATATTTCATACTTCAGAGTGGATTATCAAAATATATAAAAAATGGATATTTTTGTTGTCCTTATATTTAGTAATATTCAAAAGCTAAATTTGAAATATCTGTAACATTTTCTCTGATTAACTAATTTTCCATGCTAATCGCCATGTATTCTAACAACTAGGTACGCTATAGCGCTATAAAAGTTATTAATATACGTAGAATTTGTAGCTGCCATTATCTTTCCACCAAAATGTAACTCTGCTGAAGTTCTCACCTAGACCCTGAAAAGATCGCTTTCAGGGCCGCAGTAATTTGAGAAAAGTAAGTTAGTTATCCGTCATTATTGTTTGTAATGAAAGTTATATCTCTTTCCAAAACTTTCGAAATTCGAGTAGGCAAAAACAATAGATAAAAATGACACAGTTGGGCAGAGTAGTATCTAGAATTGATTTTGCAGCCCTTCCAACATTTAATTTTGTTTGGTTTTATTTTCCCACAGGTTATAACCCTGGTGTTTACTCAACTAAATCATAGCGTAAATTTATTTTAAAAAGTAACCTAGTAAATTTGAGTTTGTTATAAAATTAAAAATATCTTAAATAATATTCATCAATAAATCTAGGAAAAATTATATAATAACTGAAATACAGTTTTCTGTGTTAAATACTACACAGTTTCTCATTTCTTGCATGCAGTTTTCTTATTGTTTACCATCGCATCTGACATAAATAAACAATTGAAAAATAAGTTAATGTAGTCCTTCAAATAGAAGGTAGTAATGGTTTTAATTTTCAATGTAACATTGCAATTCAATCTAAGTGTTTCGCAATTCGTTAAAACCCCTCAGCACACAAACATTTAACAACTGCTAAAATTTTGTATGACTGTTGTATGTAGTTTCACTCTTAGATTTTGAAAAACATCAAATATACAAGGTGATTTATTTAAAAAATCAAAGTTGGTGTCATTTCCGGTGGACCATTTTAACTATATCTGTCGGTCAATCAGAAATTATATCTAGTATCTTCATATAAAATTGATTCATAAATAAAAAGATAGAAGCATAGCCCTGGTCACCTGGCATATAAGACTGTGCTTTCCGTTTATTGTAGGGTGGCTTGATGCCAATTTGACTTATTGTTCCTGTAACAGGCTACTGACAGATCGTTGTCCCCACTATAATTTAGAGTGAGAGGCCACAACGATTTGTCCATACGCTGGTAAAGGACAAATACGTCAAACTGACATCAAAGCACTCTAGTTTATTGTTAGTAATATGAAGGTTTAGTGCATACATACAGCGTAAAGTGTGAAGTCATAATAGTACCTATATTACGTTACAAGATCAGTAAGTGCCTTAAATTAAGCCATGAAAACAAAGTTAGCAGAACGAGGCCTGAAGGGCCGAGTAGGACCTATTGTACTGTATATTATATGCAGCGTTTGTCTAATAAATCCAATGCACTGTGTATGTCATTTATTATCTGATTTCGTTACTGATACCTTTTGCATTTTAGATATTGCACTATTACCTGCTGCGATTTTTGAGTTTATAAGTTCTTGACCTATCTGAGTATATTTGTTGTATGTAAAGCTTTGTTGGCGCTCATAACATTGGGTAGTAACATCTTGTAAAGAATTGCAGGCCGTCTTCACTTCCACTGGGCCCTCAAGTATACTGTTGTAGTGTGCGATATTTGAAGATGTAGGGAAAATATAGCTAACATAGTATTACTTCAGTACCTTTTATTTTTTCTTCGCACACTATAATTGTTAGGAATTTTAATGTAGCCGATATATCATTATTATACCTAAATAAGTTTAATTTTCTTGCACTATCCCAATCACGCAAACATTTTATTAATTTTGCTTTATCTCTCGATTATGATCAATATAACAATATTGCTAATTTTGACTGTCCCATTCTTGATTTAGTTTTAGAGATTATTAATATTACTGTTACTAAAGCATCACAATGGTTGGTTTTTAAAGATTTATAACCCTTAAATATTTAAATATTAAATTTCCATTTGAAATAACTAAAGTAAAAGCTTCTAACCGAGCAAAAGAAACTTTGATCTTAATAAAGCTAACTTTTTGCTTAGGTATATTTTGGTAAGTGCTGTTAATTGGGACTGCCTAGATTTTACTGTTGTTAATAGAGTTGTAAGGAAATTTTATAAATTATTATATAATATTTTTGAACAAACGGTTCCGAAAATCACCACGAGTAAAAAAACGTACCCTTGCTGGTTTAATGCTGAAATTAAGAAACTAATCAAACTACAAGAAAAGAACAGGAATCTGTTTCATAAATGTGGAAGGCAAGAGTATCAAAATAACTAGAAACAACTTAAATGTACAATAAAAACACAAATTAAGTATAGGTATGCTGAATATATTACCAACATAGAGCAGAACGTCTCAATAGAGTCTTCAAACTTTGGGACCTATATAGAAAATAAAAAGGAAAATAGAACTTCCCATACCTATGTTCTTAAATGGTAAAGTATTAAATTCACTTGGACTCAGGGTTTTGGGCAATATTTTAGCAGCGTCTTTAAAAAACACATAAATCAAATACTGATGCTACTAAAGATTCTTTTTACAATAACTGAAAAATATTGAAAATGAAATGAAAAATGCTATTAAAAAACTCGAATCAATTGGCCCTGATAACGTTCCCACATATGTATTGAAAGGATTTTTAGAATTTTTCATTGTTCCTTCATGGAAATTATTTACTTGAAGTTTAAAAACATGTTCAATTCCGGAACAATGAAAAATATCCAAAATTTACTCGATACATACGTTTGAAAAAAAAATCGTATTGAAAATTACCGTCCTATATCAATTGTATTGGTTTTTGTAAAATTATTCGAATATATTATACATAACAATATTTATAATCAAATTTTAGGTTAATTCTATTGAACCAGGATAGTTTCACTAATAGTCGTTCTACATTTGAACAATATTTTAGCAATATTTACACAATTTGTGTCAGGAGCCTTAGAATACAAAAATCAAATTGATGTAATGTAAGGCTTTCGACAAGGTTGATCATTACATTTTATTATTAAAATTGCAGTAGTTCGGGTTTCTTGTCAATATTATTAAATTAAGTGATTCATATTTTAGTCATCGCCATATCTATGCTTATTTTAATAACAGTGTTTTTACACAATTTTGTGCAATATCTGGAGTTCCACAAGGTTCAGTGTTGAGTTCTTTAAGGCATCTGTCTTTCTCTTTAATTTTACCTAAATATTGGAACATTACATAACAAACAAGCATCACACCTTCGGACAAATCTAGAGATATCTATAGTTGATTTCTTTAGTAACCACATTCTGTAATGCAGCATACCGTATGAATGATACATCTAATTTAAATAATATCCAGATATCTAAGGTATATTATGTGATGTAACAGTTGAATGTTTTTAACTGTTGGGATTGTAAGGGCAACCAGAGGGTTGTTTATAGTGAGTAGTAAAAAGAAAATAACTTGAATGGATAATCTACGAGAAATAGTCACGTTAAGGGTTAAATTCCCAATAATTGTGAAGAATAATAATTGATGATTTGATACGTAGTAGCAATATAGTATTCTCTATGATCAAATTTGACTATAAGTCACAAATATTATTCAAATATAAAATTGATTCCATTTAACGTGGTATATTACTACGACGCCAGTAAAACCAGTGAAAGTGAGTGTTGTGGTATGCTATTGAACTGTCTATCCAAATCATAGAGGTTTTAAAGAGCTACAACGAGCTTTGATTTGGTCGAGATAACCCAAGGAGGTGGTTGCTGACTAGAATTTATCCAGTTAGGAGCTGAGATAGAGTATTCAGGTACAAGATAGACAATCAGAAGGTTAGTGCCCATTTATGACGAAATATTAAGAAGTCATAAAGCAAGTTTGGTGCGGAAAATCATTAAGATAACTGTAATTATATTTAAAAATTAATTTAGAATTATTTTTCTAAATTTAATAGTGATTCGAATACTCGACGTTTTTCGACAATTATATTTTGAAATTTACTTCTTGGAATTAGGTTATTTTTAGAAATTTCATTTAGATCAAGTTTGGACATATTGAATATTCGATTAAATTGTTTTTGACAATATGTATTTTATTTTGTAATGTTAGATCAAACTTCAATGTGCTACTAACAAACTGAAAGTACGAATTTAATTTTGTGAAGTACCTGAAACCTGTATTTGAATTATAAAGGCAAATATTTATTATATTTTAAAAGTAATTCAGTCTTTAACTACGATAGAAAGTTGTTAGTTGAAGATTAACACACTCAGCTGGGGATTTATGAGTACCATTGCTTGTAAAACTGACTAGTCGGGGCTTTAAAAAACTATAATCACATGACATAATTCTAAATGTCAAATTGATTTATGAGATACGTCAAATCATATTTATTGTATTTAGAAGTGAGGTAAGTACATAAGTGAACCATTAATTTGATATGTAATAGTGCTCCAGAGAGCGAGCTATTAAATGTTAACTTACAATTTGGGGTTTGATATTAATTGTAACACCGTAAGAAGTTATATTACAATTTTGGCTCGCAAAGTGGGGCTAGATGTATAACAAGGCTAGTGTTATATTACAATTCAAAACTATTGCAAAACAATCAAAACGGCAGTTTTTCAAAATAAGCCTGTAAGAAGAGTTTTTCAAAAGCGTCTACTAACAAAATACTTTTTAGACGACCACATATGAAAGTAACATTATCGCGACAGCAGCCTACTACAGAAAGTTGCCAATTTCATACACTAGCACGATATTATATCGTACTAGTCATATCGTAACGGCACAAAGTTTTTCAAATCACGGCCTGCTTAATTGTGTGACAAACGTCACTTTGACGTTTGTCACACAATTCAGCAGACCGTGATTCAAATAATCCAGACGCTTTTGCTTTATTCGTTGCTCTGCTTCCAACAAGCTCTAATTTTGTATAATTAATTGTACCAATAATAATATAACAATCAATTTTGCAAACGAAATAAAAACAATTCTTAAAAATAGAATTTACTTTGAGTGGTAGTCTAAAAAATAGTGTTCATAACTCGCCCGAAAGTGCAAATATCTGTGCTCGTGTTTTAGATCCACTCAGGCTTCGCTTCGCTACGCCCTCGTTTGTCTAATCAACACTCGCACGATATTTGCTACTTTCGACGCTTGTCATGAAAATAACTATTCCGGCCTAAAAATATTTATCGACTGTGGTTACACGGAAACTAAAAATGTCTCTAGATTTCTATAGAGCAGGGATGAGCAACCCGCGGCCCCTGGGCCGCATGCGGCCCGCCACACTTTCTCGTGCGGCCCTGTAAGGATTTTACATTTTGACTTTTACAAATTTCTAGTGTCTCAGCCTCATTGTTCCCTATTTCTCATTAAATAATCTTTTTCCACATATATCTTTCGTCGTTTTTTTAATAGTATTTCTATTAATGAGTGTTTTATTTCTGTAATTTATTATACTAAGTTTATTTTGCTAATAAAGAGATCATTTGAGTTCATCATTCAGTGTTTCTATTATCATAAGCTTCTTACATGCGGCCCACACAACATTTTTAAATTTGTAGCTGGTCCCGTTGTAAGAAAAGGTTGCTCATCCCTGCTATAGAGGTATAATGCTTGTTTATTATTGCAATGTTCCAATATTTAGGTAAAATTAAGAAGACACACGGATGCCTAAAAGATGTTGTACGTAACTCATCCGGAAATGCTTTTCACAGGACTTGTAGGATTTCAGGTTTCGCCTTCGAGATCGGCCTGAAATATGACTGTAAAGATGATCTTTCCGGACTTGTTACGTAAACTACTATTAATGTATCCAAACTAGTGAGCCTTGTGAAGAACTGTTAAGAAATGTAGATTCTATTCATAACTGGTCTATTTATTAATAAATTAAATTTGAACATAAATAAATTCAAAGCCGATACATATTTAAGAAGGCAACTTAATGTTATCTACATTTATTTTATAAATTACATAACAATACCTCGAGTTGTTCTCTGAATGATGTCTTTTTTGACAGTGATCTATTATCGGACTTTTTCCACTGACTCGGGTGTTTACCACACGACGTTTCGGGAGTTTTTTTGGTCTACTGCCGTCCTCAGGTGAATGAACTCCTGGTTAGTCCTGAGAAGGACTGATTTTTGTACGTATTTTTCACGTACATTCGGTGCCTACCCCGGGGTGGTGGCCTGGTGGTAAGAGTGACATACTCGTAATCACAGCGATCAGTGGTCCCGGGTTCAAACCCCGGGGTAGGCACCGAGTGTACGTAAAAAAGACGTACAAAAATCAGTCCTTCTCAGGATTAACCAGGAGTTCATTCACCTGAGGACGAGAGTACATCAGAAACTCCCGAAACGTTGTGTGATAAACACCCGAGACAGTGGAAAAAGTTCGATACAACACCTCATAATACCGCTAGTTACTTTTCTAACAGATTCAGGTATAGTCGTTGATGCAAAATTTTAATTTTGAATCATATTGAGTCAATCACTTTAGCATCATATATAATAAAACTTGGTTTAATAGTTAGAAATACAAAAAATTTTACTAATTTAATGGCTTTAATAAACCTCTTTAATAGCATTATTAGATCAAAACTTGAATACAACGTAATTATCAAAAGCATGATATTGAGTAAATTTAAACGAAATTTCTGAATTATTGATACTATCTAATAAATGGAAGTCTATAGCTCCTATTACGAAAAATTACTAAAATTAATAGACTGTTATTAGCTTGATGTTAGACGGAAACATGGCATATTGATTTTCTTATTCAAAATCATAAATAGTTTAGTTTCTGTTTCTAGTGTATATTATTATCTATTATATTATATTATTTATGAATAACCATTATTTCAACATTTTTGATTCTAAATTGTATTTTTCTCGCATTAAAAAGAAAAATTGGCAAACAAAATTAAAACAAACCATTGTTGAAGTTTAACAGAGGAACTAATTTACTAGTGTTAGAAGAAGAACAATCAATAAAGTATGTTACTTAAAACTTCTGAACTGAGAATGAAGCTTGCAATGCCTAAAAACAAGCTCTAACCTGTGGATATCTGTTGATAGCTGTAGGATGTGGATAAGGCTGATATCCCCTGGCAGCGCCGGGGTAAATATTTCTCATCATGGCGCCGTTGCACCCCGGCAGAACCGATGGGGCCAGGGCTTTCTGCAACTGCTTTTCCTGCTTCCGATATTTAGCTCTTCTATTTTGAAACCAGACCTGAAAGCAGACGACGTGCATTAGCTGCGCTTAGTTGTTTGTCAGGTTAAAAGCGGAAATAATATAAAAAGAAATACAAAGATCGCCTATTAATATCTAAATATTCAATGACGCCATCTTGTAATCAAATCACAGGATAATATTACGATTTTTAAGGCCACAATTGCTAAACTAATGCGCTTTCCATTGATATCAGCAGTTGAGAATATGTTTTGGTTTAAAATATTTACAATATAATAATGATCATCAGTTAGATGTATTGTAGTGATCTTAGAAAGTAAATGTAACATTAGAAGATTGATTTATAAGACATATGGTAAGATTCATATTGCAAAAATATATGAAAACGCTGAAATGTAGTGTGGGCGCAAAAATATTCTACTGCAGTAAGAAAAGTTTGCAATCCAATTTGACATATAGTATTATATGAAATACTTGATCATATATTACATAACAAGTCAGGAAAGCGATGCTTTACACAACGAGGTGGTGTTTCAAACACGAGGCCGTAATTCCGAGTAATTTAAGTTGCCGAGTGCAGTAAGAACACTTTACAGACGTGTTATGTATATTTTTTTGACAACATTTAAATTTCAGTAAAAATCAGTAATCACAAATAGTTCCAAATGTGTTGGTGCTTATTTAATTTTGTAGTTACTTATTTCAGTCACGTAAAATATTTTCCTAACCAGTCAGGAAAGTATTTTCATGACTGTTTTTGTAAATATTTAGTTTCCTTACTAAAATGAGTAACGGAAAGCCTATTTTTATATCAGTTTCAGTTTTATCTAAAATTAAAAAATGGAAAAACATCGATTTTAATCGCTAATATGTCTGTTTTGCAATTGCCCATTATTTGATTTGAATCTTGCTTTGTGGTTGGGTAGCATCTAGCTTTTAATATTTTTTGCGCTTTTTTGAATGATGCATTTTTTCTCCCTATGTTGCTCAATAAAGTTCTATTATTATTATTTCACTCTGGCTTTGAGAAAAATTAATAATATAAACACGCAGATCTGTTTATATATCTATCGGCAATGCTCTGAAGTTAGTTTTAGTCATCTACGTCATCTAGCATGAGACTAGGAAACTAATTATGGTTTTCTATTTCTAATGACAGTTTTCGATAAATGAATTCTCAGTTACATAATTATAAAGTAAAGTAGAATGCATAATTTTATAACAGATATTGTTGTGTTCTAGCTGAAGCGCAAATGAAAGACTTAAAAGCAAGGGGTTATAGTTTCGAATCTTTTGACTAAATTGATAAATTAAAAACAAATATAGTTGATATATAAGTAGATACATTGTAACTCATTTTCATTTCATATGAACACATGGTGTCCACGGGTTAAGTCTAGTTATGAAGGAATTATGGCGGCCATATTGTCCTTATGCAGTTACTATATCATGTGCGCGCTTTCACGTGTTGCATCTAAATTATTTTGACACAAACATGATTTTCATAACATTCCGACGCTTTTGTATTTGATTAGTTTAGGGCACAGCTTATTTCACTCAGATTCTAATATTAAAACTATGATCTTTTCAATAAGTTGCTCTTAAAAAATAAATTTTGTGAGAAAACAAGGCTGAGAATAATTTACATTTCGTAGCCCAATTCCGACGCTAATCGCATCATATTGCCAATTAAAAAGTAATTAATGAATGAGACCTTTCAGTGCTGAATTTTTTGCCCAATCCCGGTCTCCCGATTTTAGAACAAAGAGCGAATGAACCCCTGACAAAGCTACTTATAGCAACACGGGGACAAACAAAAGGAGGCGATAAGGTCGCAAAATATGCATTAGGTTGTCTTAAAGAGAGCCGCTCGGAGTCAGTTGTTTTGGGGACTTTTGGGGATGGCGGAGGGTGGTTCATCCGCTCAGGGCGGGGGTAACTTCATTACGGATCCATTTGATGGAATCGAGGGCGGCTAGGACGTGCTGCGCGTCTTCCGCGGTACAGTCTGCACATAGCTCCATCAAATGCCCTTTGTTTTGACAAATCCGACCGAGTATCTCTACTAAACAGATTTGTAATTGAAAGCGAAAATTTTTATACGACTAGTTACTCGCCGGGGTTTTACCGCCGAATTTCGAAAATGGCCTCCGCCGAATTTGGCTTGGTCGCGATCACGCTGATTCCGTTAATGTTTTAATCAACGCAGTTATCGTGCAGCTCTGTTCGTCCCTTAAATTAGCCTCCAGCCCTAAGCTATGTACTTCCCATTAACGGCGAATGCCCAGGTTTTGCAACTTTCGTTACACAAATGAAAATCATAATTTCCAATTTAGGGGTGTTTCGTTATCTTACTGCAGGTACGTAAAATTGCTGTTTATTACAAAGAGAAATATAATATGGGTTTATGATACATGATTTATTATGTTATTAGTTTTAATACTTGGAACAGAAATATTACGAATTGTTGTACCAATGCAATTCTGGTCGTAAGTCAACTGAGTCAACAGCGTTTTATAATTATAAAAAAATACGAGTTGTGTTATTTTATATTATTTATATTCTTGATTTAGATAGTTCAAAGTTACTAGAAAAGTTATGGATAACTATTAGAAATTCTTGTTATAGATTAATAGATATCCTATTATAGAAGATAACTAGTGATGTATGATGCTACATAACTAATAGTCATTATTTAATTACGTTAGATTTAGTATATATAAATACTAGCTGTAAGTCAATATAGTATATTAAGTATTAAGAACGGTAAGGACATTTTACCGATCGAAGACAATTGTTTAGAGGAGGAGAGAAGCGACGACTCCAATTATTGTCTGAGATATGTAATCCCTTAACGTTCGTGATGTTTATGACGATACCGGATGATAGAAATGTATTTTTCTTCAAACGTCAGTAAAATGTGACATTATACCACAGAATAATATGTTGGTGGCACTGTAAGTCAATTTCGAGGTTAGCAGATTAGGTTTTGCGTCAGTCTCTGTCAAAACTGACGCAAAACCTAACCTGCTAACCTCGAATTTTTACTTACCGTTCTAGAACGGCAAACATAACTTACTGATTTGGCAACAATCACTGTAACTAAGTAAAATCGTTCTATCGTACAAAAAAATCTTATAGATATAGTATTTCTGTAAGAGTAAAAACGAAAAAAGAAGTGTAGCATGATAACATGGTTGTTAGGCAAGGATACCACTTGCAGTAAGTCTTTCTACATGTAAATATATCATAGAGCTAAAACCTACGCCATTTACAATTGCATTTCAGGCAAGATCAATTTAGTCCAGAAAGCAACAGTTGAATTTTAGATTAGTATCTTGTATTTTAAAAAGTATAAATTGTACTTCAGATTAGTTAATTGCATAATGTAATTTAGGTTTTATTCTCACTTTTAATACAGGCACTTTTTAGACTGCTATATTTTATAGTACAGTTTTTAACAATATTGCTTTGATGTGTCCACTACGTATTTTCAAAGGGATGCGGATGATACATAATGTTGCATGACTTATATATTTTATTTTCGTACTTTGCACACATTAAAATATCACTTCTAGCAATTATTGTTAAAATGAGTGCAAAAGGAATGGTAAATATTGCACTATACTATGTGATTGTTATTGTAATACTTTAGATTTAATGGAAACTTGCAAAGGTGGAAATAATTCAATAGGTAGCTTACGTTGTACAAACCACCAACATTTCAAATCGTTATGTTTCAGAATACAGAAGATATTTAGGTGTATTCATTTCAAGTCAAACACAGTTATAAATACAAATGCATAAAGTAGAGTACTTTCTGTGATTTATACTGTGATACTTCAGATTTAGTAGTTTGAAGAAAAATTTCTAATAATTCCTGTTGCCAATGAATCTGCATTTTTACATGTAATTTGAGTTTAGCAAACAGAGAAGAACGAGTAGTCTGCTATACAACTTTTTCCAATTTTTATTATGATTATTTTCTTCATATCCATAATAATGCGTAATCACTATGGTTTCTGTCAGTTTAACAATGACAAAAATTCAAACGACAAAATTTAACCGCTGTTAAAAATGTGTTAAAATTTAATCGCTTGTGCATACTTTTAAGATGATTACTAAAGGTGCTTCACCAACTGACTTTTATCTATTAATTCAGAAAATAATCACGCTGAACATCCCGCGTGCATGTAAACTAGCCTGAATACATTTTGACGATTTTCTGTCAGAATGTTTGCTGTGAAGACATATATCTCGTAAATTTTCCGCCCCAAAATCACTCGTGCTACGCACTCGAGATTTTTGTTGAGCGGCAAATTTTCTCTACACATTTCTTAGCAAAACATTCTGACAGAAAACGTCAAAATTTAATCGGTTATTTTAATGCACTTAGGATATTATTGTTGATTAAATAGGTACCGAAAATGTCTCCTCAAGCGACCTATTGTTTTTGTAAAACAAAAATTATCACGTCGTAGCTTCTTTAATAATGCTCGGTATTATAAAAGTTTTTATTTCCTAAATAAATTTTACTTTGAGAATAAATTAATTTATTCGGTAGATTTGGTACGATAAGGATGTAGTGTCAAACTTGGGTGTCGTTCACCTACTTTTTGTGTCCAAGATAAAACATATTTTTAAAAAATGTACTAACAACTAGCAGTCCAGTGAGACAAATGTCTCATTTAATAAAACAAAAAAGACCGTTTTGCAAATAGAACGCGTATTCACCACACGTACGTATATGACGTCATTGTTGGTAGCAAACTACCAGTCGCATTCGCCTTGATAAAATTTGCCTAGAATCTAACCTAAAAAGTTAGGATTAGGATATAATTAAGATAATAATTAGTGTTAGAGACTGAAATTCGGTTCCTGACCTGACATGACCATTCCAAACATATAACTTTCATAACTTTTTTCTCTATCTCTTATGGTTTGGCTGCTGAAACAGCGTCCCAGACAGACCAGAGTCCCGGACAGACACGTCTATTAGATAAAGGATTAGAAAGAAAGGTGCTACATATAATGATATTGTTGAAGTTCCCTTCTTTACTATTATTGTTTTTTACGATAGGGACAAAAAAATTTGGTTTATTAACACTAGAATTCCTGTATATTAGCACCAATTTTGTATAACAATTTTCTGGTTTCTAGGTGGGCGAAAGTCAAGTTCGACAGTATATCAATATCGTATCCCCTAATAAGTTAACTTTAAAGTATCTCATTTTTCGCAATATCTAGGTTAGTAAGAACAAAAAATGGAAAGACATGTAAAAATTGTTTATGGAGTAGGTAAGTGGCTGTATTTGACTTTCCAATTCCAATTCTGAACAACTTTTATCAATAGCATTTTTGTATATTTTGAAAAAATAAGGATAATTCATACTTAAGCTATTTTAATTCTTTTGAACCTCCCCCGTATACGAAAGGAGATATTTAAATTTTGGTAAATGCATTTTTAGTTTCAGAATTTGCAGGGACTTTTAACGAGAATAAAATTTTCTGATAAATGGATAATAAAAAAGTTTTTCTTATGTGTTCAAATTTATGCTGGTCACTGTGTAGTGTATATGTATATGTGTACAATAATATATGGGTTAAATTCTTAATTTTAATATTTTAGACTTATTTAAAAATGTAACTTTTAGAAGTTGTGTTAAATGAATGGTTGCTGTAATAATATAATTCAGGTTAATTATTATATAAGTATTGTATTAGGAGTATGTTATGTATATTCTTGTCATGGATTTATGGGTTTAAATATGGTTGTAGTCGAGATTTATCTCGATTTGAATTCATTAGTAAGTTAGATTTAGCATTCGTAACAGTGTTCTGTGTTTGAACGCGGGATCCACTAACTTCGTTGCACTTCCTGCGAAGGATGAATGGGTCCTGACATCGAACTGTTAAAAAAAGGCTAAAGATTATGTATGTATGTAAATAAGTGTGATTATAAAGATAAAGAGAAGCATTATACTGTATTATGATTATTATTTATATTGTTAACTTCGATAATTGAAACTTAATACAATTTGTACATAAGAGGTATACCTAGACGATACAACTTTTGGTAATTTATGTTATAAATTAGTATATTTTTGAATATACTGTAATGATATGAATACAGGGTTATAAAATCAATTTTAAAATAGGATTAAGGGATTACAATAGTTGAATATTATAGAGATCAATTTGAATATGAACTGGGAATATGAATAATGGGTAAGTAATTAGAAAAGAAAATAGAATTTATAATTGAATAAAATATGGCTAATTGAACAACAGATGGATTCGAATATAATGTGATATCTAAATATGACGTTTGAAGGTAATGACAAATACTTAATCGAAATAGATTATTGCACATAGTAGGTAGAAATCAAAACATAAAGATATAGTGTGTTGGAAGGAGAAAATATGTTATTGTTAAGGACTTTGCTTTGATGATTAAAATAACAAATTTTGAAAAATGTAAAGCTGTAATTAATTTGGTGTAATTTAAAAGTATGAAATAAACCGTATTTTAAAAGGAAAATGTTTGGAAATTAAGAAGGGTTGATATTAAGACTAAATTTGCGTGGTGAAATAGAAATAGAATTTAATTTAAGAAGATGAGATATAAAATGGAGGAAGATAGCAAGTATATGGTGAAAAACTAAACTAAAAGCAGAGCTAATCTAAAAAGGAGAATAAATAGAGAAAAATACTAAGTTAAGTTTATTGAAGAATTACATTTGACATTGTATATCAATTGATTTGGATTGCAGCGAGCTGTTTGTACGAAAGGAGAGTTCTGAGGGAGAGCTCGTTGGTTCTTGATGCTGGTCAGTGGAGTAATTTGGAGGAGTGTTTTTGGATGCGGTGTTGGAGTTGAGTGACTACAAATGGGGTCCATGCTGAGAGGGAGCTTCTGTTCCTGATTCTAGGCAGTTTTGACATATTAGGTGTCATTGGAGGCTTTCGCTGTGTTTGTTGACTGGAGCAGTTGTGGTTGTTGGCGGAGTAGAGCAAGTTGGTTAACATCAGGGACATTGATAAGTTCGAGTGAAATGTGGGTGATTTTAGGTATTAGGTAAGCACTGAAAGAAAATAAAGATTAAAAAGATGAATTCATTATTAAGGAATTACTTACTGTTTGATATTGTTATGTGGCGAATGTAACGATCTGGTATTTGTCATTGAATTTTCAAATTTGTTTGACATATCATTTGACAGAAGTTATTCTTGACTTGTAATAAAATTAAAAACAGAACATCAAATTTCAGAATAAGCAATCTAGATAAAAGGAATCCACCTCTGATTTTCAGGAGCTAGCAAAAAGAATAACTATTAATATTGAAATAATATAAACAGGGCAATTTAAATTGATAAAAATATAATTTATAAACATATACTAATAGGTAACACAAAGTAAGAGCCTCAATCAGTTTAATACTTTCTCGAAAATTGGTAAAAAAATGTACGTTACCAAAGTTAGTATGGAGAATCTATTTAGGATGTGTATTCCACCTAGTATAACTTTCAAAATTTACAACTGACCTTTGTAGGAATATTTAAAACTATGTATATGTTAATTTTATGAATGGTAACGATTATTTAAAAAGAATTCTACAAAAGTTATTTGTATTATAGAATCAAAGCACTCTGTATAACATGCAGTAACTATAAAGAGAAAGCGAATGTTGCATCACAATGTAGTTATGTGTATTATTAATTTATTATTTTAAGTTCAATAGAAATTGTGTGGTTGGCTATAATTTGCGTAATGATACAATTCTGGATATCTTTTGTTATAAATGAGCATGTATGTTACATTGAAACAATAAAAAAGCCAACCTGCGATTGATTACTAATAATAACCAATGGTAGTACAATCGCAGATCAACCCCCTTATCATTTATACACCACGGTAGCTCTGAAATGTTTCTTACTTACCGCAATGGCCTAGCTAGCGTCAAAGTCGATGGCCTTGGGTCGCAGATTTCTATCATCAGCTGAGCTGCTGCAAGCTCTTTTAATAATAGTAAAAAACACAGGGCGCCAGAAATCACAGATTTCAAGAAATAAATAAAAAAATAACAAACAATTAAGTTTATTAATCAGCAGATCATGTTTGGTGGCAACATCAATAATGCGTCGGAAAATTGTTTATCACAATATTAAATAACCTGAATACAATAAATTATACGTGCTGAAAATGCAACACGCACAGCGGAAATATGTGAACCTCCTTTAGGCTCTTAGATTGAATTTGAATGCAATTCACTGAAGGGATAAGCTTATCACTGTCTGTGTGTATTATCCGTTATCTCGGTAATGATAATAAAATAGCGTGAAGCACTTTTTTTTACAAAATTCTTAATATGTATTCAATTAGTAAAATTATAAATTTGTAAATTGTAAATTAGGGAACAATTGATACATTATGTTTTAGATTTATGAGACACAGATTTATGAATGGTTAGTACATTTCGTTTTAGATTTATAAGGCGTAGTTTTAAATTAGTAAATTATAAACTTGAAGCGTTGTGAAAAAAATCGATTCAGCCAATAATTCGTGGGCGTTGAAATAAGACTAACCTGGATTGAAAGAAACGCCGGTGGCATGCGTTGAATTGGTCCAGGATTATCTTAATGTAACAATCACCAACAGCGCAGACCTCGTGGCCAAAGTTGATAAAAGGACAGGCACTCGGTGTTACAGACGGCAAGCCCCCAAAATGGCATTCCAGAGGAAGTTGTGAGGGGTCCAAGATTACCAATTATGATGCCAAATAGCATAACCAGTCGCTCAAAAACGGCGTTTAAAAGAGTTACTCGAAAGTGGTAACTAAAAGCGGTAACTAAAAGCTGATAAGAAAGAGAAATTACTAAAATGGATAACAAGCAATTAGCGTAAACATACCTGATTTAGTTATCAGCTCACTAACGAAATTAATTATTAATTAGTGCTGTAGCACGTGGGAATACTTTCGAAGAAGCAAGTTACTTCGACAGAAAGCGAAAATCAAATGGCCCAAAATAATCGAATCGCTGTTCGCTGGCGTAAAGCGATAACAAGTGAATTCGGGAAAACCAAATTTAGCGCCTTCGCGCGGACAAAACTTGATATTATTCGAAATACAGCGAAAATAATTCAAGTGGGAATGTACAGGCTGGCCCGGAAAAGAATAAATAAATGGCGAAACAAATAGCAGGAGCTAAAGATTTGTTTCAACATCTCAGAAAGTTTAGAAGAATACTTAAAATCACTTGGTAAACGCCAAACGCCCTCTCTGGGGTTCTCGCATCTCTACCCTAAGAGGACGTATACTTTTGTCACTCATGCAACAACAACATCTAGCTCATCTATCAACTAATCAACCTACCTACTGGCCAACAGATCAGCAAAAATATCGCTGATGTTCTTGACCTTTTTGTGCTTAAAAATATTCCACTTGGCTACCTAAAAGTTTTATCTAGCCAGATAATAGCAACTATGAGTACCTCTCTTCTAAAAATAACTAAACCTCCTACCTTGACAAATTGCAAAACTAATTGGGGCCACTTCAAAGACAAGACCAACTTTCTATCAACCTTCCTCTTCAAACAGCGTCTGACGTCGACTGTGGTTGAATCTCTTACTCAAGCAGTACAAATGGCTGCCACTAGAGCTACACCTAAACTATCAGAAACACCAACCTAACCTTGCTACTCTGTAGATATCAAACAAAAGATTGCTGACAAACGACGCCTCCGAAGAACTTGGTAGATTAGCAAATCGCCTGATGACAAACAAAAATTTAACACTGCACCTCAGGAACTCAAAGAACTGATCAAGGCCTCTAAAAACTAATATATGGACTGTCTGCTACATAGAATTCAGAATATTTACTCTATCAAGCCACTAGTCTTCTCAATAGGCCGAAACAACATGTTTTTTTCAATTCGTAACAAATATAGACCATGGACGCTCACTGACATGAGTAAGGCGGAAATATTTGCTGCGCATCTCCAGGAAGTATTCCAGTTGCTACCATCGAATGATCACGATAATGATATCGATACCTTCCTGTTAGTCTCTTCTCAACTTTCACCTCCCATTAAACCCTTCTCTATTGTAGAAATTGAAGCAATAATTGCTACTCGAACAAATTGTAGAACACCTCCAGGATATGACTTAATTACTGGACGAATACTTAAAGAATTGCCTCCTAAAGCTATCAGATTAATAATGCGCATCTTTAATAGTATTCTTCGGGCAAGAATATTTCCAGTCGAGTGGTAAGTCGCTCAAGTAATCCTAACCCTGAAGCATGGGTAACCGAGCAATGACCCAACCTCTTACAGACCCATAAGTTTGCGTCCACTGTTCTCCAAACTTTTTGAACGTACGTTCCTTAAACTGCTCTACTCCATTATTGAAGACGAAGAACTCATAGGTACCCAATCACCAGTTTGGTTTTCGGAGTGCCCATTCCACAATAGAGCAGATCCACAGAGTAGTGGACACCATTAACGCTGCCTTTGAAGATATGAGATATTACACTGCAGTCTTTCTTGACATCAGCCAGGCCTTTGACAAGGTCTGGCATAAAGGTTTCTTATTCAAGTTCAAATGGATCCTGGAAGAACGATACTTCCAAATTAAGTTTGAAGAAGCCCTTTCGGACCTGTATCCAAACAAATCTGGCGTACCACAAGGAAGTGTATTGGGGCCAGTCTTATATACTTTGTACACAGTCGATATTCCTACCAATCCCAACACAAGCATTGCAACATATGCTGAAGACACGGCTATCCTCCACACATCAAGATCCCAATTTGGCCGCTCGATTTCTACAGCAAACCCTTAACACAGTCTTTGAAAGGTTCACAAAATGGCGATTCAAATTAAATAGTTAAAAGTCGGTGGAAATCACCTTCACTAAACGTAGAGGCCTTGTTCCGGAGTTTACAATGAATAACCAAGCCCTACCGCAAACAGATTGTGCGAAGTATTTAGGACTGCACCTCTAGAAAATATTAACATAGAGAAATCACATCTGGATTAAGAGAAAACAGCTAAACTTAAAATTCAAGTCCTGTTACTGGTTACTAGGCCGTAACTCCAAGCTGTCTCTCTCCAATAAACTCCTGGTCTATAAAACCATTCTAAAACCAATCTGGAGTTATGGAATCCAGCTTTGGGAAACTACGTCAAACTCCAACATTGAGATACTGGAACGGTTTCAGTACTCTTCGTACCATTTGTGATGTCCCCTACTATATCCCAAATAAAGAAATCCGAGAAGACCTTAACATCAAATCAGTTAAAGAAGAAGTAGTGCAGTGTAGTGCTAAGTATCTTCAGCGATTGGAACTTCACCCTAATCCCCTCGTTCTAACCATGCTTGATAACGGTGGCCAAGTGCCTAGATTTAAGCCTTTGGAGTATCCTTACCGCTTTGATTTGTATCTATATGTTCTATACACATTTGTAAGAAAATTTATTAGGAGGAATGTCACTGGGCATTTGTCCTCATATACACTTCTGTGCAATAAAATTAAGCACACACGGCTTTGTTGTATTTATTAATAGCACTTTTTTTCTAAACGTCGTAGTATTGGTCTTTTCATAAAGGTCTTATTTTCAAGTTATGTGTGTTTTATCATTTATTGACACTGCTGCTAGGCAATTAAAATTGACCCGAATTATACAACTAGAATATTGTGAAAAAGAGTCATAAGACTTGTGCTTAATTTTATTGTACAGAAGCGTACATTCCAGTGTAATTTACCCTCTTATTTAAATTTGATTTGCATATTGTTATAACTAACATATTGCAAATAAACTTGTATAAAAAAAGGTATGTTACATTATATTTTAGTTATAAAACTTACAGTTATAAAAGGAAAACAGTGCTGCCCAGTATTATATAATTTATACTCTTAATAACAAACGAGTCCGCACTTAGCTTTCAAATAGTAAACATACGCTTGACGCGCTCCGTTATCTCTGAAAGTGCAGTGCCATTAGCAGATAGTAAAGTTGAAGACCAAGTTTATTTTAATCTACTGCAGTACAGCTAAAAATCGTACGTACAAGCAAATTATTTTACTTATTGAATGTAAACATCTCGACCCATGTTTCCAATCGGAAACGGGTACGGCTTCGGCCCGCCAGGAACATCAACCGTAAATAATCAAACCGCCCAGGAAAATTATGGTTTCACGTTTAACATCCCGAGTGCCCAAGGATACAACTTTCCTCAACCTCGAAACCAGCCTAATCCACAATTCCCATATATATCCCATAACCAACCTGTAATGACACCCTCTTTTATAATGTATCCAAACACAGCCCAACCCTCACAGGCAATGCAAACTAACTCAAATCAACAACACCCCAAAGAAACAAATAACGACAACATTACCGATCCAGATATTCAGTACGCGAACTCTCAGGTATACGAGGAAGCTGAGTCAGTGCCAGATGAGATGGATGGTGATAATGATCAAGAAAGTGCAACGAACTCAAAACACGACTGGCAGACAGTTAAGAAAAGAAAAAGAAACATACCCCTACCAAATCTCAAGTCAACCCAACCTAATCAACTGAACACATCCAACAGGTACGAAATTCTATCGCAAGAAAGAAGTAATAATGATAATGATAATCAACCGAGTAAAACCTCAAAACCGCCACCAATTTACATTCATGGTGTCAATGATTATGGAAAAATGATAGAAAATATCACAAAAGTAATCGAAAAAGAGCAATACTACACATCAGCAACGTCAAGCGACTCAATTAAAATCAATACCCTAACCTCAGACTCCTACAGAAAATTAACGAAACATCTCAAAGAGGAAAACATAATTCATCATACGTATCAGCTCAAAGAAGAGAGAGCATATAGAGTAGCCATTCGAAACCTACATCATTCCGTACCAGTGGACACCATCAAGAAAAAACTAGCCGAACAAGGTCACAAGGTTCGTAATATCATAAATTTACGCCTCTTCCTCTCTTTATGGTGGACCTCGAACCCAGCGAAAACAATAAAAAGGTATTTGACGTTAAACACATCAGTAACATAATCGTTTCCATAGAACCCCCCAGGAAGAAAAATACCATTCCACAATGCCTTAGATGCCAAGACTATGGCCATACAAAGAGATATTGTAACAAACCTTTCACTTGCGTTAAATGCTGCGCTGGACACGCAACATCAGTATGCAAAAAAGATCCCAACACTCCAGCAAAGTGTGCCTTATGTGGTGGAAGGCACCCGGCCAACTATAAAGGTTGCACAGTTTACCAAGAACTTCAAAGAGCCAGAAACGCACCATTCAGAGGAATAGCAAACAAAACTCGCCCACAACAAACCCCTCCAAATATAAATGAATTTCCTCCTCTCCCGCACCAAGCCAATAATCTCCATAATGGAAGTCAAGGACTCCCCCAAGCTGTGACTAGTCATCCTCAAGCATGGGCAAGAAGAAGCAATAATCTTCCGATTCATGACCAACATATGAATATCAACGATATGCTCTCAAACTTCCTAATTGAATTCAAAAATATGTTTTCTCAACTCATAAGCCAAAATAGCATGATCCTAAACATGCTCTCCACTATAATTAACAAAATAGCTTAAAAATGGCCACTTCGCTACGTATTGCTCTCTGGAACGCCAACGGCATTTCTAACCACATTCCTGAAGTAATAACTTTCCTACAGCTGCAACATATTGATATATTACTAATTTCAGAAACTCATGCAACGAACAGGACAGCATTAAAAATTCCACATCATAACATATACTATGCTAATCACCCAGATGGGACTGCCCACGGCGGCTCAGCTGTTATAATCAAAAATACAATCGCTCATTACGAATTGCAGCCTCATCAAACAGAAAAAATCCAAGGAGCAATTATAAAAGTACAAGCTCTTTCCTATCCACTTGTTATTGCAGCAGTTTACAGTCCACCGAGGCATGCCATATCATCCGATGAATACGAAGAATTCCTCAGGTCCCTGGGTGCTAAATTCATAGCAGGGGGAGATTGGAATGCGAAAAACACAGTCTGGGGCTCTAGACTGATAAACCCAAAAGGACGCAACTTACTAAGAACAGTCCAAAGAAACAACTTCGGTTATCTCTCCACTGGGGAACCCACCTATTGGCCTAGCGATACAAACAAACTGCCGGATTTATTAGACTACGCAATCACCAATGGAATAGCTACCACATATACTAAAGCAGAATCTAACCATGACTTATCAACTGATCATTCTCCAGTCATTATTACCGTCAGCACAACAGTAATTACAAAAGAAATGCCCATCAGACTATGCACTAAAAATACGGATTGGGATTGCTTCAAAAACTACTTGGAAGAAAACATCACCCTCAGAATTAGGATTAAAGATGCTAATGACCTCGACGAAGCAGTTCAATACTTAACTACAATAATCCAATCAGCTGCTTGGCAAGCCACACCTACTACTACAAATAGTAGACCTGAAGTCACTAACATTCCTCGCCACGTACGAGATCTCATCACAGAGAAGCGTAGAGCTCGGAAAAAGTGGAAAACAACAAGAAACAGGCACGACAAAATAATCTACAACAGACTAACTCACCAGCTGCATGACACGCTTACGGCAGCACGCAATGAAACATTTAAGCAATACATCACAAAACTATCACCTAACGACCACACTATCTGGAAGGCAACGAAGAAGTTCAAGAAACCAATCGTAGCAATTCCTCCAATCAAGAAACCTGATGATACATGGGCCAGAACTGATAAAGACAAAGCAGATATATTTGCACAACATCTTACTAACGTTTTCACGACTCTAATCCCGCAAGGCAATCATGACGACAATGAAATAGAAGATTTTCTGAATGCTCCGTGCCAGCTTTCACTGCCGATTTCACCCTTCTCACCATCTGAAGTTCGCCAGCAAATTAAACTCACAAACATTAGAAAAGCCCCTGGCTATGATCTAATTGTAGGAGAAATACTGCAACATCTTCCAAGAAAAGCATTAGTTCTACTCACCACCATATACAATAGTATTCTACGATTAACTTACTTCCCAATACTATGGAAGTACGCTCGGATCATCATGATTGCAAAGCCTGGTAAACCACCTAACCAACCATCCTCTTACAGACCCATAAGTCTCCTACCCCTAATGTCTAAAATATTTGAAAGGCTCCTGTCCAAAAGAATAAAAGAAACTGCAGATCTCAATCAAATAATACCCTCTTATCAGTTCGGTTTTCGTGAAGCCCATTCTACAATTCACCAAAGCCACCGGATCGTTAATCATATAATGGAAGGACTTGAATCCAAACAAACAAGCGCTGCTGCGTTTTTAGATATCAAACAGGCCTTCGATAAAGTTTGGCATAAAGGCTTACTGTACAAGATCAAATTACATCTACCAAGTCAGATCTACCTAGTATTAAAATCATACCTAGCTGAGAGGTTCTACCAAGTAACTGTAAACAGTGCAATTTCCGAATACCACCGAATTAAGTCAGGAGTTCCGCAAGGTAGTGTTCTGGGACCGCTGCTATACCTGATCTACTCCTCTGACTCTCCAACCACAGAGAACACCCTAATCGCCATGTTTGCAGACGATATGGCCATCCTATCAACCAACGAAATACCTGAAGCAGCAGCAGAACAATTACAACTCCACCTCGATTTACTGCAAGATTGGACTAGCAAATGGCGAATAACGGTCAATAGTGAAAAATCTGCACAAATAACCTTCACAAACAGACGCTTAGTTTGTCCACAAATTAGGTTTAACAATGCTCCTATTCCAATAAAATCCGAAATAAAATACCTAGGGATGCACCTCGATGGTAAACTTACTTGGATCACTCATATTAAAACTAAGAGGAAACACCTGGATCTCAAAGTTAAACAAATGCACTGGCTAATTGGAAGGAGATCGCAACTATCCCTATCAAATAAGCTATTACTATACAAAGTAATCTTGAAACCCGTATGGACGTACGGAATCCAGCTATGGGGCTGCGCGAAGGCATCCCACACCAAAATTCTCCAAAGGTTCCAGTCTAAGGTCCTTCGTATGATGACTGACGCGCCATGGTATGTAAACAACGACACTCTCCACGCAGATCTGAAGATCCCGTACGTAGCAGCCGAAATCAAAAGACTTACAAGAGCATACAGCTTCAGACTAGCAGGACATGAAAACGACCTTGTAGAGCAGCTCGCAAATCAACCAGCAGTCCCAAGAAGATTGAAGCGTAAATGGCCACAAGACCTAGTTCCTTAACTCAGCCAAAATTACTATAAACTCTTTGGGAGAATAGCGATGGCTTGATCGCAACTCATGACATGTGTGTATATATATATATCAAATTTACTTATTACTCAAACTGTAAGAGTAGATTGTAAATATGCAAATATAACTTAAAAAAAAAATAACAAACGAATAATTTCGAATCCATTGTAAAACAGATTTTTTCATATCATATAGGCATTTTATATATTTAACTTGTGCATCCCAAAAAAGTCTCTTCGTGATTTGGTTTTGGAAACATTTATTTGTTTCTGGAGTTGGGAGAGTTCAAGTGTTTACATTAGCAGTGTTTTTGTTATCGTTAAAGAAAACAGTCTAGAATTGTATTTTTGGTCAAACTTGAATAACTGAAAAACAGTTGAATTTAGTGGAATAGAATAAAATATCAGCTCATTAAAATGGCTTTTCAAAAATTCAGAGATGTACTTGTACAGCGTGTAGTCAAATAAAGTAGCATAAAAGATACGGGTGAATCCTTGAGTAAAATAACAAGGTTAATGCCCGTTTGCAAGGGAGAGTGGTCCCTTAACTTTTAAATGAAAAATAAAATTTAAGTTGGCAGCTATTTCATTGCACCAAATTTTAAGGTAGACTTGTGTCTCTTAAGCTGCACTTATCTTTAAGTTCCAAAACTTTGTGACTTAAGGTTCTGCTTAACATAAATAGAAATTTTAAAACCAAACCAGTTGACGGCTTCCCTATTATTTATTACGAAAAACCTTCGAAAATGAAAAGTTTGGTGGAAAATGATATATTTGAACATGATGTCGAAATCTTGAAATCATTGACTTCGAATTTCCACTACAAATAAATGATAGGGCTCAGTACTTCGACAGTATGGATGAATTATCGTTTTTTGGAAGGTTTCAACTCAGAAAAGATACAGTTTTATTAGTGTTGGAACAATTAAAACACCGATTGGAATTCCCATATGATGCATGGAAAATGAAAACCAAAATTTTAATACAAATAACCACAAACGCTTAACCCCACTCGGCAAAGAAACAATGAAATGTCTGTTTTGACATGACGATTTTGACATTAGCGACACAACCATCGTCTCTCAACTGCTTTCGCATGAAAAATCCCCAATATTTAGCAGTGTTGTCAGATTTAAATTTTACTTAGTTAAGTATTCCTTAAGAGGATGTGGTACAATACTCCTTAAAATTAAGTTGCCCTTAATTTTAAGTGACACTTTACTAAGGCCGAGATTTAAGGTGAAGTGGTGCAAACGGGCATAGGAAAAACACACCTTAGTACAAAGTCGCACCCTTGCTGACGCACAGACCCTTAAAGGGTAAGACGGAAAAACATATTTAATTAAATTAATAAAGCAAGAATGCTTCTTCACAAGGAGTAGGTACTCATATATGACACACTTGAGTGCCTATTATTGAGAAATATTTGTCATAATTTCTAGTAGATTTAATGATGCAGGGTGAGGCGTAATATTACGGCAAAAAATACAGAAGTGATTAGCGGCAAACAGCGCCCCCTGTGCATTAATTTCCATTAAAAGAGTATATTACTCAATAATAGATACTCACGTGTGCCAAATATGGGTTCTCTGTGTCAAGGCTGTATTGAGTCATTAATTTAAATATGTTTTTTTTAAATCGGCAGTGAAGAACGTGGAAATCGTCCTTTTTATCCCGCATGTGGCTTACTTGCATTGGCCCTACGGGCCTCGGCAACTAAATCCACATTCGTGATAAAAAGCTCAACTTCAGTGCCTTGGTATACAAATTATTATTTTTCGTATTGACCTTTAGGGACTGGAAGTAATAGAAGATGCGACTTTGTACTAACGTATGTTTATCGTATTCTTCTTATTTTGCCTCAAAGATTCGCCCGTATCATTTATGCTACTTTATTTGGATACACCGTGTATAGAGTGCTCAATTTAAAAAAATCCAAAATTATTGCATTTTAAAATTTTGAGCACCCTGTAAATCATTAATACCCAGGAGCAGTATTTTACACTAGCAAAGTAGTTCACAAAAAATAGGTTTTTTTGTAACGTTTCTTATCATTTAATTATTTTCTGTAAATTACAGCAGATGCCTGAAATCCCCATGAAAAACCAATACAACTTGATACTGAAATTATTGGCATTTAGATGTAAACGTTTTATGATAATATTTAAAAAAGTAAGTTTGGTTTCTCACAGTTTTTCAAGCAATCCTGTTTAGACCAACACATTTTATTTTACTCTATAGGCATCACTGTGATACCTACCTTTTATATAAACAAACTCTATGTAACCACATTTTGAAGATGATAATGTTCAGAGTTTGCTTGTTTCTAATTAAAAAAAGAGTTATGGTTACAGATTTAATTTCATATGTAAAAGGTTTCTGGTCTCCCGTCTCCAAAGTGTTCTTTTCGGCATTATTTAGATTTTTTGTCGTTTCTATTTCCATGAAATAATCAAGTAGCATATAGTTTCATATGCTTTGCAAATTTTTAAAGTTAAAATTGTAAAACCATGATAAACCATGTAATTAGTTCTTCACGCAATGCACTAATTAATGTCTCGCGAATTTTGCCACACTAGGAATTTTCAGAATAAGCAACTAACTATACGGTATTTCTAAGCCAAATTCAATTTTCAGTTCGGAATAAGAGCAGCTTTGTTCACAGTTCTCGGTAGTTGTTTATCCTCTTGTTTTGCATTACCACATATAATAGTTTAGAATTCGCAAGTTCTAGTGCAAAGCTAAGGTCTGGGCGTCTGGAGCAGAAGCCTTGTTCGTTTATTTGCACTTTACCAAAGCTAGAGTAAAGCAAAATAGATTGATCTCTACAGAATTGACGCTTTTATACGTTTCGCGTGGCAGGCGAGATCTGAAATCTTCAAATTAGATATAGATCTTTTATTGAAGTAACACACCAGGGCAGGCTTTGCGAAACAAAAGGTTAAATTCAATGCTCTTACCACAGAGTGCATGTATATTGTCATTGTTGAGAATTTGTCTTTATTTTATTCCAGTTTCTATTACAAATGCAGCTTTAAGTATTTCTGTAACGTTTTGTGGTTCTTTCATGCTGTAAAATAGTGGGGTTGGTATATCTATTATTTACTCATATTGTATTGCGTTTAAATATAATTATGCCATGCGTTAGAGCAAGTTAGTAAAACAAAAAATCTGGTGTGATACACTCACACAACTTCCTTTTACAGTGATCTTATAATTAGTCAAAAATTTCATTTTTAATTTTTAACCATTTGTTAAAAATTTTCAAAAATTACAAATTCTACAAAAACGGTACAAAATCGAGCGTTAGTTAAAGAGACAAATTTTCTCTAGAATTATAAGGTCAATTCAAAAATGTAATAATATACCGGGTGTTTTATTTAAAATAGGAGTTAATAAAAAAAATAGAAAAAGAAACAAAAGAAACCCACTTTAGAAGTATTCAACTGGAAAATCACCTATCTCACATCAATACACATTAAAAATGTAAGAAAAATGTAAAGTTTAAAAAAAATCGTTAGAGCCGTTTTTGAAAAAATCGAAAAAAACTAAAAAATCACAAGAGTAAACACCTACTTCCGGTTATGCGATTTTCTTCAAAAGCTTGATGTCTCATCTACATAGTACACAAAACTTATATATGAAGTTTCAACGCCATACCTCTTTTCGTTTTTGAGATATTCTGTTCACAGACAGACACACAGACAGACACACACACAGACAGACACACATACAGACAGACCAATGAAAAAAAATATGTTTTTTGGTATCAGGGGACTCTAAAACGTGAAGATCAGTTGAAAACTCAATTTCGAATTTTTGGGGTGAATCCAATACTTTTTTTATAGTAAAAGGAAGTAAAAATCACAATTCCATGTTTCATGTACAACAATTAAAAGTTGGCTGATATTCACCTTTGAAGAAAGCGTTGCAACATAATATTACAAGACCATTTTATAAATGAATACATTTGATGAGAAAATAGAAGTAAATTATACCACAATTAATAGTACGAAAGAAACAGTTTATAGGACATGGGCATACGAGCTGAATAACCGAATAAAGATTCGGAAAAAAGAAGAAATCGTAAATTTGGATAGAGTGGATAAATAAAATAGGAAAAGCGCTGGAAGGAAAGAATTTAAAAACCAGTTATTAGATCTATGAGAATAGTAACGCTATAGGTATCTCACCTATTACTATTATTTATTACTATTGGCGGCCTGTTATGTTTTGTTAAACCAAAGTGAGAGTAAAATATGCATTATTGTAGGGAATGGCATTTTATAGATTTCCATTTAAACAACCCTCGCCAGTGGACTTTGTGACACTAAACAATTTCAAGAATCAAAGATAATTAGGGGTAAAAATATCGTAACGTTTCTAATAATACTGAAACAATAAAAGGAAGCACTTAGTATTGTGAATTATATTAATTTTTAAATAAAAAACCATTACCTGCGATGGGATTCGAACTGCAGCGCCACGAAAGAGCCTGCGAATGCGATATCAACATTTGGCAGTAGCCCGTGTGCAGTTCAATCGCTCATCGCATACGACTACGCTGGATCCCTCGCCCCGTGCGGCGTTGCTGCATTAAACATAACGCACTTATTCGTTGCACCTTTATGCATTTTTTACAACATTTACCTTTTATCTGTTGGTCTCATTTTTGTCAAGGGCAAAGCCTGAGCTATGTGCAACATATTACTTTTATCTGTTTCTTAGTTAAAGCAAAAATACATAAAGTTTTACTTTTTAAGGTGCTTACCCTGTGAATGTTGGATCTAAAATATGCCCATTTTCGTCAAGGGTAAAACATGAGCTATGTGCAAAATATTACTATAATTTCTGTAATAGGACTTGAGTTACAGCAAAAATGGGAAGAACTTTAATTTTCTAAGATGCTCCCACTATATATTTTACTGCAATATTTGCGGTTTCATGCCAGGAAGGCATATAATTGGCATACAAAAATATCTCGAATAAATAGTTTTTGAGTTATACCGGCAAAAGGCAGACAAACATTTAGGGACCCTGAAACACGAAGATTGGAATACGAAAGAAACAGTTTATAGGACATTGGCATACGAGCTGAATAACCGAATGAAGATTCGGAAAAAAGAAGAAATGGTATATTTGGATCGAGTGGATAAATAAAATATGAAAAGCGCTGGAAGGAAAGAATTTAAAAACCAGTTATTAGATCTATGAGAATAGTAAAGCTATAGGTATCTTACCTATTACTATTATTTATTACTATTGGCGGCCTGTTATGTTTTGTTAAACCAAAGTGAGAGTAAATTATGTACTATTGTAGGGAATGGCATTTTATAGATTACCATTTAAACAACCCTTGCCAGTGAACGTTGTGACACTAAACAATTTCAAGAATCAAAGATAATTAAGGGTAAAAGTATCTTAACGTTTCTAATAATACTGAAACAATAAAAGTAAGCACTTAGTAATGTGCATTATATCAATTTTTAAATAGAAAACCATTACCTGCGATGGGATTCGAACTGCAGCGCCACGAAAGAGCCTGCGAATGCGATATCAACATTTGGCAGTAGCCCGTGTGCAGTTCAATCGCTCATCGCATACGACTACGCTGGATCCCTCGCCCCGTGCGGCGTTGCTGCATTAAACATAACGCACTTATTCGTTGCACCTTTATGCATTTTTTACAACATTTACCTTTTATCTGTTGGTCTCATTTTTGTCAAGGGCAAAGCCTGAGCTATGTGCAACATATTACTTTTATCTGTTTCTTAGTTAAAGCAAAAATACATAAAGTTTTACTTTTTAAGGTGCTTACCCTGTATATGTTGGATCTATAATATGCCCATTTTCGTCAAGGGTAAAACATGAGCTATGTGCAAAATATTACTTTAATTTCTGTAATAGGACTTGAGTTACAGCAAAAATGGGAAGAACTTTAATTTTCTAAGATGCTCCCACTATATATTTTACTGCAATATTTGCGGTTTCATGCCAGGAAGGCATATAATTGGCATACAAAAATATCTCGAATAAATAGTTTTTGAGTTATACCGGCAAAAGGCAGACAAACATTTAGGGACCCTGAAACACGAAGATTGGAATACTTCCTTCGTCTGATTTCGTAGGCTTTTACGGCCATTGTCATTAATTAACAAACGACTTCCGGGACTGTCTTAAGTCGGGTCTTGTTTCATCATCAGCCGTCGCCGAACACCAACGCGGTACCGACTATAAGATCGTTTTTGATGAAAATTCCATTATCTGCAAATCCCCATTCTTCTTTAGCGGAAAGATTCGCGAAGCCACTGAAATTTACTAACACTCTAACAACCTCAATCGGGACGCTGGCTTTCCCCTTCTTTCTATGTGGAAAGTGCTATTTCCTAAGCCCCGCTCACCGCCACTGAACCGCGATGGCACTTGTTGAACCGCGACGGCATTTACCTATAAATTCTCGCCTTTCTCCTTCCGATCGTTAGAAGAGTTTCGCCTCTGGCGTGGTTTAGATTTTGGGTTACTGTGCTCTTTTATCCCTTCCCTTGCAAAAGAGTTTTGCCTCTGGCGTGGTTTACACGTTGAGTTACCGTGCTCTTTTGCTTTTGCTGATGAAGCCCCTTACGAAAGTGGACGAAACGTTCTTCGATCTCAATAATGACAGGTCTCTTAGACGAGGAAAGTAAAAATTCTTTTATGATGTTATAGACGTTTAACATTAACATCGATATATTCTTAGCCTACTGTAGCAGAAGCTAATACGTGAAACTCAAAATATTAATATAACATAATAGCATAATTGTATTCCACTTCATCGTTAGAAGGAAATTTACGTTTTCTCTATATATTTTCCATTTGAGGGAAAGGATAATAGTCTGAAGCCACATATAGTGAATAAGGGGAATGTTGGAGTAATTCGAACCCTAGATTACGAATTGTAGTCATACAATGTGTGATTTGTGTACAGGCGCTTTGTTCTGGAAAAGTAAGCCACCTTTGGCTTATTTTTTTCATTTCTTTTTTCTCGTCTCAATAATGTAGAATCATATTTGTCCAGTTATTGTTTTACTTTTACCCAGATAAACAGTAAAGATTACGTCAGGGTGCTCCGTTCCATCGATTGCTGTTTTGTTTCTAGGTCGTAGATATGTATCCAAGTTTCATCCATGGTAGAAACATTGCTCAAAAAGACAGCAATTTTTTCAAAACGGGCACAGATTGAGTGCAATGCTTCCACTCTTGTTCGTTTGTGAAAGACTTTTAGTAATTTGGAGATCCATTTTGTATCTGATTACCCCTTAACCCCTTTAAATGCACTTATTGAATGTTTGATTGATACTCAAATTTATCCATTTTCTCAATTACGGGCAACATGCTTTCCTTGAAATTGTATTGCGTAATAATGATTCAGCTTTTTGAAGTAAAGTTTTATTAACAGCGGGGCAGTATAGTTTGAAATGGTTAAACACGACCAGAGTCCGTACTCGAGGCTTTAGTCAGAAGGCTTTGATCCCGCAGTAATGTTCTATGAAAAATGGATTAAATTAATTAATTGATCGGCACTTTCTTAAACGTGACAGACTATAATTTCAGTATTTGTTCATTTGAATAAGAACATTAAATAAAATAACATATGGCAAGGACTGTATGGTTTAAGAAATTCTTAAAAAGCTTATTGTGCTCTATTGAACATCATTGATCAAATAGATACGTCAAAATTATATTTTTGGGTTAAACGAGTGTAAAGTTTAATGAACTTCGGATTTAAGTACCTAGTTAGTAATTGTTTGCTAACCGATTGTACTTACTTCATCCACGACCGGGATTACTTCCTTTAGGCTATCTAACGGCAATGACAAACTTTGCTAGTACAGGATGCTGTCCGACACTTCTTTCGGTCACGAAAGTGCACAATTACGGAAGAACTATTTATTTCGTTCAAAAAATCATTAATGACAGACTGAAAAATTTGTCTATGATGGGTGGTGCAGGGAGGAGACTGAAAGAAAACTGGAAAGTAAGTGAACCATCCATCTTACAAGAAACGATTAAGGCGGTGGAAAATGAAAGGCTACAGGTGGCAGAAGAATAAAGATTGAAACAGTTGAACGGTCTCTTTTCTTCCCGTGTTGTGGCGAGCATGTTAAATTATTTAGTTAATTATATTAAGAATGCTCATTAGTTGGGGAATAATTACAAAACTTATATTTTCCAAACTTTTACAGCTTTCTTGTATCTGTTTTCCTATGTAAATAATTGTCAGATTGCCGATTCGCCCGATCCTTCGGTAATTAAAATAACTGAAGGGTGTATTGATTATGAATAGATATATGCTCGTAGGTCTATAGTAATTTTGAATACTAATAAAAAGTACAACATTGAGGGGCAGCAAATCACTATTTCATGTATAATTGAGAAGAAATGAAAATATTGCTATATTAAAACTAATGATGCGAAATTTAGCCTCATTCCAAAATTTGAGAAATTGTGTGGGACTCAATAAGCGCATACGTCACAATGATATCTTCTGATTATTTAAACATTCTGACTGTAAATGTAGAATCTCTGGTTACCTCGAAGCTATTGTTTCTTTCCAGGAGGCCGCCACATAGGTCACCAGCTCTACCGCTTCGTCCAGGTTGAACCTCTCAACACCTGGCATTACGCACCCTCCAAGAGGCCGAATCATTGTTCACCCCGCTATTGCCACGCCCAGGCTGAAGCAGCTTCTCGGTTTTTCTTGTTTCCCTTTCTAGGCCCCGCACCTTGGTCGAGCGTTTCTTCGAGCCCTTGCCAACCTTAAGTTTGAAATCATCGCTCTCTAGGGGAACAATAACTACTAGCACTGTCGCCATCGCGGAAATTGTTGAGTAAATAATGGGCCATACCACAACAGCGTAATAGTTAGACCATAATAAGTTGATTTACTTCAGCTTATTCTAGTACCAAGTCGATAATAACAAAGATACAGGATGTCCCACTATTTACTCAACAATCTGAGTTTACTTTAGGATAATTTACATGCATGATCAGTTTTTATGCGTTTTTATGGGAAACCGTTGCTTCTAGCGAGTTCAATAAGGTATACCTTTTTTAAGTAGAAAAAATAGGGAAAAATATTTTTCTAGTCAAAAATGACATACACCGTGTCACAAAAAAGTTGCAGCGATTTAACAGTGTTCTAATGGTCGCTTGTGGCGCTCTCCAGAAGATACAACTAAATCGTTGATAAATTTGAATTTCTCATGCCAAAAAACTCCCGGATACGAAATTTCGTGAAATGAGCTGGAAGTGATCGAAAGATGTTAAAATGTGATTTATTTCTTCAACTTTGACATCCTGTAGCTCCGTTAGTACTAACTTTTGGACCAAGGTAAGTTGGGTTAAATCAGCTTATTTTTGTCCAAATTAACTATATCTGAAGTTTGGCCCATTCTTTACCGAATACCCTGTATTTTACGAATTCTCCAAGATAATTTAATCTAATTTAACTTCAAAATCATGCTGAAAAAAATTTATAGAGTAATTGTATTTCTATCGCCCCAATTTATTATGTCTAACTGGTAAAATATGCGGTTATTTTAGATACTTAAATAAACAGCCAAATTCAAACGAATCAGACTTTTTTCGATAGTTGGGAAACTGTTTTTTTTTAAATGCAGCTATAAATTTCCCTCCAAAAAGAGCAAACTTAGTCTAATTTAACCGAAACTCTATCTTTTACAATTTGCGAGATGCCAGTAGTGGCCCTGTACATATTTTAAATTGCCAATTAAACATCACCCACTATTGTTAATATAAATTCAATTTCAATATTTTTCAATGGTTGTCTAATACTGTTATAATTTAAATAAAAAGTCATTGAATAGAGAATTAAAAGCACGGATAGTTCGCTGCTTCCCACTTGGAATCAGCAACAACTTCACCAGCACAGCAGGGATTTCAATTTTGTTTCTTGGGGTTGTAGCAGGGGGCGTAGACGCACTCGGCCAGATCTTTGATTGAATTATAGGCATTCGTTAGGCCGCGAGCCCCAGAGACACAACTGTCACAGCCCCCGGGTGGACCGTGACTCACGCATTAGGGCCCATCCTTTGCCCAGACCCATCCGCCACCTTCATCTTACACTCAACTTAACCCTTACTTTTAACGCAATTTGCGAAATCGAATTACTGCTGCTGCAACAAAACATGCACGGCCTCCGACCAAACTTGAGCCTCTCAATCGCAACTTTCACGTGAGTGTCGCCGAGGCTAGTGAAAGTTTTTTGGAAATTTTCTGTTGTGTATGGAATTTTAAATAAGACGAGTAGAAAGTACGAGTACACATTTTGAGCTTTCTAGAGTGAAATCAAAAGTTTTTCGTAATAAAATTTTTGTTGTAACTATTAAGTAAGTCCATGCTGTTTTTATTCTTTATTTATAAAGCGATTGTAAATTGTATAGAATTTCATAAAAAGCTTTAGAGATCAAACCGCTATGATGTTTAATAAAAAGTTAAACCAATAATAACCCTCTAAGATTGACGAAACAGCAGACGAGAGATAATGTAATTGTGCTCGTAATTATACAAGGGTATATTGATAAATAGCCGACTTCTAATGGAAGACGTTAAACAAATAAACATAATAATATCTGTCAAATAAAGGCACACAGTTTTACTGAGAATATTACCTTGATCGCAGTTTTTATTTATAAAAGGGAGCTTGTACGCTAGGGGATACCAATTTTTCAGCATTATTTTTAGCTGTTCTTTTCTAGATTGCATGACAATCTGCTGGTTAGTTTTGACACCCGTTCTTGCATTAAAATCTTCTTTCGCATTAGTTATTGCCATCTACATTTCCATTTATCTCTCAGAAGATTGTTTTTTTTCGTAAATTCCATTAAATACTTTGGAACATCAACCCCTATTACAACCACATCAAGTTCGTTCAGTGTCATTTTTATTACTGTTTCGTTCAACTGTTTCCTACTTTTAATATTTTTTGCTAATTGCTTTCCTACAACGACCATACGCTTGCTTTTGCTGGCTCATTTTTATTTACTTTGCTATATAGATGAACATCTTTTGTCTACACTTGATCGTTTTTACCATTTTCTGTCCGTTAGGACTGTGGCATCCGATCTAAACTTCCGCACTTCATCGACGATTTAGGTTTGTTTGTGTTTAAATCCTATATGTTTCATGTACCCAAAATCAACACCCAATTAGCAAACAGGTATTCCTAAAAATCTTTTAGGGGTTCCACAAACACAGATGTACACAGGTATAGCTTCTTTCAACTACTAGACAACTGGAATCTATTATTGAAAATACTTTATGCAGACAAACAATGAGACTAAAAATATAAGAAGTTAGGTTATAAAAGGGGTCCGACTGTTGTTCTTCAATAACTCTTGGTGACAAATTAGAATGCGTGATTGAAGAAAAGAAACAAATATACCAGAAATTGCTGTCGTTCCATGCATGGAAGGCAAATGACAATACAAATTAAAAAATAGAGAAGCAGAATAAAGGCAGTATCTATGGCAACGAATTGTAGAATAAATGCCAACAAGGCTTGAAGAACAATCAGGAGGACAAATAGCAAAGTACACAAAATTCTACTCAGAGACAGAATTACTGTGAACTGAACAAAGACCTAAACTTTTAACCTAACAGAAAAAAGAAGAGGAAGAATTACCTTACAACTCAAGTAGATCGGTAGGAAGTATGAAAGATATACAAGGAATTAAAAGTCAAATAGTCCAAAACAGTTTAACTATAAGCAATAGCCGGATGTGGAGCCAAAAAATACTAACAAGACTAAAAGTATGATGATCGTGGAAAGTGTAGCAACATATGGTGCTGAACTATGGAAAATGAATAAAGCTAGTGAATCTAAAATAGACGTTTTGGAAATGGATTCCTGGCGAATTGTGTCTTAGGCTCATCAGAGATACGTAACAGAATGAGAACAGACATAGACATTGTTAAAACTATGGAAGTCAGACGATTGGAATGATATGGCAATGAAAGAAAGAATAGGTGGGAGTTGTTGGCCAAAAATTATTTGAACATAGACTTTATTATTAAATATAAGAGACGACTAAGAAGATTTAGAAAAGGCAATGAACAGGAGAATAAAAACTGAAAAAGAACACCCTCATACAAGAGCGAAATAAAATTAATAAAAACTAGGTATTCAAACGAAATGAGCTGAAAAAAGCGATACAGAAAGTCAAAGATAAAGCTTAGAGAACAATCTGTTCCTATAGGGACAAGGATACAGAATAGTGACTAAAAAAGTACGTCTTAGCCCCAGAGTGGAACTAGATGAAGAACAAAAGATGAAAGAGGCGTAAAAATATTCCTAGCTGTCGAAGAACATAACCGGGATGAAATAATAACCAATGACGAGGCGCAAAAAATCGACATATTTACAGAGGAAGAATTGAAGCAAGCAGCGAGTGAACTAAAAACTAATAAGGCTTCAGGACCGGATGGGATCCCCTTCAAGGTTATACAAATGATGACACTGGAATATTCGGAGTATATTCTACGAATATTAAACAACCTATTACAAAGGAAATGCTTTCCAGATGCCTGGAAAAGAGCAAGACTGGTACTATTAGAAAGCTCAAAAAGAAGTGAAGAAGCGGAACAGACATATAGACCACTTTGTATGCTAAATACGATAGCTAAGCTATATGCTAAGTGAACAGACCAGGGAAAAATTGGAAGATAAACATAATCTTTCACAGAGGCAGTTAGGCTTTAGCAAATGAAGTAGTACTATTGATGATATGAGAACGGTGCAGAGGATAGCGGATGAGGTCAACATGGGCAATTATAACAGCCGAGCAGTATGCTTAATGATTCGGCGCAACGGGACGGCATCGTGAATGAAATGCTACATAGAAATGTGAATACATCCCTTGTCAGGATTATTGAAAGTTACCTAGAAAGTTACATAGATTGTTGAAATTAGCTGAAGATAAAGAGTTAAAGATTACAAGCGGCCACCTCAGGAATCAGTATTGGGGCCTCTATTATGAAACATATATTACCTCTGCAATGGAAAAGACAATAGAACCAATGATTTCTCAAAAATTAAAGATAGCGCTACACAAAACAGAAATGGCACCGCTGATAGTCAAGACAAAGATCTTAGAAATTAAAGTAAACATAAACGACACTGTGATAGAAATAGCGGATGCTCTAAAATACCTGAAAGTTTTATTTAATAGAAACATGATCACTACCAAGCATGTAATGCATATCACACAAAAAATGGAAAAAAACGGAAGTTGATAGCTACCGTGACATACTCGATCGTACTGTATGTGGCCCCCATTTGAGAAAGAGCATAAAAAGGACAGAACCATGTTGGAAAGCATCTAAAGAAAAGTGATGGTAGCAGTGGGAAGTGTATATCGGACGCTGTCCACTGAGGCAATGGAGGTGGTAACCGGGATTGTCCCGATAGACCTAATGGTGGAACAGCGGTGGGCCAAAATACACTCTGCAGAGGATAACAGAACCAAAAAGGATATCCAAGAAATGGTGCATACAAAATGTCGGGAAATATGGAATGTGTTAGAAGGAATGGCGGCGCGGACAAAAAAGTTAATACCGAACATACGCAAATGGACGGACAGTAAACATAGACAAATTGAGTTCCACATTACTCGAATTCTAATGGAGCACTGCTGTTTTGCGGCATACTGAAATAGAATAAAGACAAAAAGGAATGATGTATGCTGGTACTCTTCACAACGGGATACAGCAAATCACACCTTGTTTGAGGGGGATTAGAGGGACCAAATGACAAGACAAGAACACTTCACATCTAGAAACCTCATCGACAAATTGATCGAAAACAAAGAAAACTGGGAGGTAATACAATGGAATATAAAAAAAAATGGCAGAGAGGGAAGAAAACGAAAGATGAATGCAACGACAACTGGCGGATGAAGAATAACACAATGGAAAGGTAAAGGAAAGATGACGCATCATCTTAATGCAATGTAGCCGCTACCAGGGAAACGGTTTTAGTGTGTAGAAATCCCACAGTCTTATGCGGAATAGAGGTCTTTCCGTAGGGATCCCTTCAAAGGTTAAAATAAAATACAAAAAGAAGAACCGGCTATCGTTTGTCTTGAAGAAAATGTGATTAACCAGTGGATGAAATCTGGATTCCTCATAACTATTTGGAGATAGAACAACAGTCGATGTTGGCTCTCCTCGCACAAATAAATTTAAAATATAAAAATTAACAGGAAATGGTTTTGTATTTCGAAAAAATAATAAAGTTTTAATTGACTAATGCTCAAGTCGCAGACAAATCAATTGTTAACCTGTAAATTAATCTAAGATGCTAAATTTTCTATTTTTTCCTTTGCCCAAAAATGTTTATGATCGCACAGTAATCACAACCAGTCTATAGAAAATAGTCCACATAGATACAGAAAACCGTTTATTACCAATACGCTAACGGGCTCTGTGGACAACCCTGTTATAGACACAGTAGTAGTGACCATACTTAGTTAAATAACCGATTTTGTAAACTGCTTTTTTAACTTTTAATTCAGTTTGACCAAGTAACTCGTATGCCAGAGTTTGAATATATTTTATGAAACCAAGTCTTTTATTAATTTTAAAAGTTGACCGTACACAATGTTTCATCAAGTGCTAACTGCGAAATTAGTTCAATTTATAAAAGTATTAAATAAAAATTACATTATAGCAACTACATATGAGCCAAAAGAGCTTTTAAGTGACCAAAAATAAATTTTGATATAAAAAATCCTAGAATGTCTCAAAAACTAGATTCAGAACTATTATAGTGTAATAATAATCGTCTAAAAGCTTATGACGCCAGTACAATAACATGTAGATTTGATTAAATGCGAAGACGCCGAAAGTGTGGATTAATTCCCAGCGCAATTTCCGCTGTCCCAAATAGCCGAAAAAGTAGGTTTAAATTATCTTTCATAGTCCATTAGGAAGTAATTGACTCTGGCTGCAGTTTCTGAGTAGTCGAATTTCAAAAATACCATATCTATAACGCGGTAAATCAATCACGAAATCAAATTGTTTGAACAATGGCCGAGAAAGGAGAGAGAAGGTCCTGTAATGAGGGCTGGAACAAGGATAAAGTAGCAAGGATGAAGAGTAATCAGATGAAGATCGAACAAACGGGCAAACTCAGTTACCTACGCTTTATGTTATCAAATCCGGTTACCATTTCCCTTTATCATATTACTAAAAGTTAGATTAGTTGTATTTTCTACTTTCAAACCGCGAGCACTTTTTAAATCTCCAATTGGACGTATCCCGTATCAGAGCAATTTTCTTAATTCAGCTGCAATGACAATTTGGGTTATTTAATTATGAAATATTTATGAAGTCTCGCTGAAAGGCGGTTTTCATTTTGAAAGCAACGAGACGCAATAAAACGACTGGAAATTAAAATTCATGTGAAGCGTCGAGCTGTCGGTTTCCGCGCATATTAAAACGACGAACTGTAACACTGCTGCGTTCAGCTCTCTTCTGTGCAATTTATATTTACATTGTAATACCACATAATTTTATAATTTTGTATTTCCATTGTATTTCTTTTATTCAAATAGCCTAATTGGCTTTGCTAAAATAAAAATATCGGGCACATTTCGTGACGTGTGTTCCATGGGAATAACTATGTACTTTAAATCTATTCTCTTAAAGCGACATTTTTTAATCCACCTTACTCACATGCTTAATCTTTTTGCTGTTCCGACGTAATTTCTTACTACTCTTTTAAAATGCTTTAATTTCAAAGAATGCCCACATACGCTTTATTCGCTTAAGAAATACTTTGCAACAATGCTGCTACTTTTGTCATCCCTAAATCTGTAAGGGGGCTTATACATGGTCGTTAAATTTGTACTACTTAATTTTTAACTGAGTTAAAGTACATACGGTATAAAGAAGATATGTTAAATATGTAACTCATTCGGTTTCAAGCTCGAAGAAGTAAGTTGTGGTGATTAAAGATGAAAGACACGCTTTGGCATGGAACATCAAATACTCGTAGATGAGATCAGATGCAAATTTTCTAAACGACATAGGTGGACTTACTTCAATTAAACTAATTTCTGTGTTTTAAAAATCGAATTGTAAATAAAAACGTTACAGAAGAAAATTTCTATAAAAAAAAAGTAAGAGTGTAAGATTGTGTAAAAATTATGTAAGATAAACTTAACGTTGCTAATAATACTGAAACAGTAAAAGAAAACACTTAGTAGTGAGAATTACATTAATTTGCAAATAAAAAAGCATTGCAGCCGCTGAGATTCGAATTCGCTCTTCTAGGCGGAATCCGATTGCTAGTCCGACGTTTCAAACCTCAGCCCGCGCACAACCATTGATTGTGGCTATATTATAAAGGAAGCATAAATCCCTGCAGAGTTCTGTCCTTTTTATGATGTTGCCCTGTATCTCTTGGGTCCTATTTTTGCTAAGCGTAAAACCCTATACATATTTGACCGAAAGTATATTCGATTTCGAGGCAGGTAAACATCTAATCCGCATGCAAAATATCGTCTTTTCGCAACGAACAGACAGACAGATAGACGAAATTGAGAAAACATGTTTTTCTTCATCTAAGGACCCTAAAACGGGATGATCTGAGTAAATATTGGAAGGTGATTTTTTCGAGTTTACAATACTTGTCCTTATGCAAGGGAAGTAGGAATAGATAAATTTATTCTACAGTTTTCGTAAAGTGTCTCACCCAGTGTGAAATATTGTATGAAAATATTTGTTCAAAAATTCTAAGGAACGGATATCTTCTCGCTGTTTTTTGCTTGGAGTTATTAAGCAACTACTTTGATAGGTGTCCAATCCATTAGTAGTTTCTACATTTGCCTTGGGTGTAAGTGGTATACTATCCTTAGATATAAGCATAGTTGTCCCGGCGTGCTTGCCTGCCTGCGCGTGTCACGTTTTCATCGTCACCGATCGACTGACTTCGTCTGCGATTGGACTTATATCGTTATCGTGGTCTTGATAGTACAACGATAAGCCTGCATGTTACGAAGCATTCTTTGCAGGAGTGGTTAAGGCATTTGACTAGAAATCAGGGTTTCTCTCGGAACGTAGGTTTAAATTTTACCTATTGCTGTATACTATTTTCTGTTTGCGAATTAATGTAAGTCACATTACTAAATGTTGTTTTTACTGTTTCATTATTGGATTAAGTAAATTTTATATTTTTTGCAATGCACTTTCTCGATTAAATATATTCAAAACATTTACTTCTGTAGCTTTATGCACTTAATACTTATAACAAGATTTATATAATTAGTTTAATTAGGTTAGGAAGCAAAACTGAGTGCTGTCTATACAGCGGATAAGAAATTTACTTTTCTCACTATAAATGTTCTAATATTTCTTTAATTATAATGAAACTTTGACATTTTTATTGTAAATCCAATAGTTAAGGCGATATTTGAAAAAATACAACTGCCAATGGTGCATCTGTTTTTGAAATTATTTTTATCGATACTTTCAGCCAAGTTTATAAACAAGCAATATGATACGGTAACACTATAACCACATATTCATTCAAAGCTTAAATATCTTCCACCTGGTAAAAATAACAATATTTGATTTGCAGATACGAATTAATTTGACGAGATGAAAGGAACAACGAATTGTCAAAACGACGTAAATAGGCTTCTTGAAGATATACCTTAGAGACATTTTAGTTTTAAGTTCTTCGGCTTTCAGATTTGTAATATTACTTTTTGTCAAAATTGCTGTCAATATCAGCGTAACTAATAAAAAAGATTGATTTAGCACTCATTATTTTACTATTTCAAGCAACTCCTCAACTATTGAATATATTGCAGATATAGACAGATTCCTTCGGAGAGCAAGATCACTTAGATGATCTCAACCAAAGAAGAACTAAAGAGTATATATATATAAGCACTACAGGCCATGAAGGCCTAGGGCTTTATTGGTTATTGATCTCCATCTCTTTCTACATTTCGCTTCTTCTGTCCAGTTCTGCACGCCTATCTCCCTTAAATCTTCCTCTACCGCTTCCAGCCATTTTATCCTCGGTCTTCCTCTCGCTTTGGTTCCTATCAGACTTCCCCGCAGCATGGTTTTTACTTTTCTCATCCTTGTTAACCTTTGGACATGCCCTAGCCACCTTATTCGTTGTGCTTTTATTATTTGTACTATATTTGGGTTCTTGTATTTTTCCGTAATCTCATCGTTTGTCCTCCTCCTCCAGGTCTGTCCCACCTTCTGACCATCTATATTCGCCGCAATATTTTTCTCTCCCATCTCAGTAACTTGTCCTTCTCTTTTTTATTCACTACCCAGGTTTCGGAACTGTAAGTCACTGCCGGTCTGATCACTGTGCTGTAGATTCTCACTTTTGTCCTTTGGGATAACTGCTTCGCACGTAGCACCGCGAGTAAACTCCCTGCGATTTTGTTACCCCGCACTATTCTCGCCTCTATTTCCTTTTCACTGTCACTGTTTTGTGTTATTAGCGCCCCGAGATACACAAAACTGTCCACTTTCTCAAACTTTAGCTCGATATTGTCACCCACCTTTACTGTTAGGTACTTTACATTTGTTCCACTATCTTTTCTTCTACCCATTTCCATATACTTTGATTTTGTTTCATTTATTCTTAACACCATTTTACTTGCTTCGTGCTGCAGCCTTCCTACTACTTTCTTCAGCTCCTCTTCTGATTTTGCTAGAATGGCCACGTCATCTGCATATGCGATACATTGGTGTTCTGTGTTATAGACGGTTCCTGTTAGATTTATTTTGCTGTCGCGTATTATCTTTTCTAGAGCCACATTAAATAACAATGTTGACATCGGGTCACCTTGCCTTAGACCTCCCATTACTTTAAACGCCTTTGTTTCATGACCATGCACCCTGACTGTATTATCTGTTTTCTGCAATGTCATTTTAATTAATGCCACTAACTTTTTTGGTAGATCTAAGTCTTCTAATGCTTTGTATAGCTTAACCCTTATTATGGAGTCGTAGGCCTGCTTAAAATCGATAAATATTGCAAATACAGTTTTATTAAATTCATAAAATTTTTCTTGTATTTGCTTCACAGTGAATATTTGATCGGTGACAGAGCGGTTGCTTCTAAAGCCGCACTGGTAATCTCCCAGAATTGCTTCTGTGTAAGTTTGAAGCTTCTCTTTTATCAAGGTCGCCAGAATTTTGTAAGTTACATCAACTATAGCTATCCCCCTGTAATTTTCACATAAGGTTTTATCCCCTTTTTTGTGTATGGGGACTATCATTGCATTTGACCATTGTTCTGGCTCCTTCTCTTTCTGCCATATTTGCCTAATCAATTTCCATATACGCTCATGCAACTTTTCACCTCCGTATTTAATCATCTCTGCTACCACTCCGTTCCCCCCTGCGCTTTTATTATTTTTCAGGCTTTCTATAACTTTGCGTACTTCTTCTTTGCTGGGTGGCTCTATTTCTCGCTCTTCTTGCTCTCTCTCTTGTGTGCCTTCTATCTCTGCCATTTCTTCATCATCTTTGTTGTTGTTATTCAGCAGTTCTTCAAAATGTTCCTTCCATCTGTTTGCTATTTCTTCAGTGTTTCCTATTAGTCTTCCGTTTTTATCTTTACAGTACCTTGCTGTTTCCTGAAATCCCACTTTCTGTCTCTTAATTTCTTGATAAAAAATTTTTATTTCTTTGTTTTTTAGTTTTTCTTCAATTGTTTTCATTCTGTTTTCATTGTACTCCCTCTTCTTTCTCCTACATATTGCCTTGGCCTCCTTTCTCTTTTCCTTATAACTGCTTATACTTTGTTTCGTCTTCTTACTTAACATAGTTTCTCTGGCACTTCTTCTTTCTTGTACTATTCTTCTACATTCTTCATCGTACCAACTCTTGCTCTTCCCAGGTTTCTTACTGGTCAACGTTTTCTTACTTGCCTTCTTGATTATGCTTTCTATCTGAACCCATTCTTCATCTACGCTTTGTTTTTCCTCTGCTTCGTCTAGAAGGTTGTCTATTTCCTGCTGATACTTTCTTCTCTTCTCTTCTTCTTGTAGTTCCGCTACGTCATAATTTCCTTGCTTTCTGCCTTTGCTTTTCTTTACATTTATTTTGATGTCTGTATTCAGTGTCGCCCTCACTAGGTAATGATCTGAGTCTGCCTCAGCCCCTCGGTAACTTCTTATATTTTTAATACAATTTGCATGTTGAGCCTCTATTAGTATATGGTCCACTTGGTTAACAGTTTGCCCATTTGGAGCCGTCCATGTCCCTTTATGAATTTCCTTCTGTTAAAACTGCGTTGTTCTTATAACCAAATTAGCACTCATTATTTTACTATTTCAAGCAACTCCTCAACTATTGAATATATTGCAGATATAGACAGATTCCTTCGGAGAGCAAGATCACTTAGATGATCTCAACCAAAGAAGAACTAAAGAGTAGGGAATCTAAAATTCATTACACGAAGAAGATGAAGAAGAAGCATAAGGAAGAAGACGCAGAAAATGTGCTTAGATAAAGAATTTATGACGTTTCAGAGTTTTTTGTTTGTAATATATCAAATCAATCAACTACCTCTCGTACGATCCAGTATTGATTCAATGCATTCAAATAAACCAATTAATCCAAAGGTCCCAAAGCACTAGTTTAAATATTTAAAAACTGAATTTCACTGTGAGTTATCGATGCAAACAATTTCTCGATTAATTTGAATTCGCTCCATCAAATATTATTGCCTTATTTAACTTTATTATCTATATGTGATGAAACAAACGAAGTCCGGAATTGGGCCGTGTCATTATTGAGGTCGAAGAACTCAACGTTTTGCCCGGCTTCATCAGGGGAAAAATCAAGGACACGGCAACTCAACGTGTAAACCATGCCAGAGGGGAAACACTTTTGCAAGGGGAAGGGACTAGAAGCGCGCGGTAACTCAACGTGTAAACCACGCCAGAAGCGAAACTCTTCTAATGATCGGAAGGAGAAAGGCGAGAATTTATAGGCGTGTCGTCAGTCTTTCGCCTGATGAAGCCCCTTACGAAAATTGGCGCAAAGTAGATTTCGTCGACTTCAATAATGATATGGTCCAATCCTGGTAGTCGTTTGTTACGTAATGACAATGGCCGTGAAAGCCTCCGAAATCAACATGATATGCTTCTAATAAATGGTAACAACGCTAAACTGGACCAAGTACTTCAAATATTGGGCTTTATGCAACTCACTGTAGAATCAACATCTGCGAGCTTTACAACTTTCTCATTGATATTTAACTTTTGTCAACTAAATGCTGGCGTTTAGTTACTGCGTAGGTACCTACTTAATTTGCAGCCCTGCATCACACATATAATACATTTCTGTATTCGGGCGGTTTGTGATGAATTATAAAATTATACCAGATCTAATTTAATACGAGTTACTGTATTCTGTATCAAACATTAAAAATATTTCAAACTCTGTAAACATTAAAAAACAAGTTATTGAATTTGACCCCAATGCCGATTGAAGCATCTAAATCCGTCAAGATATAAATGAAGTTTTTAAGAACTGCAAGCTAAGACGCAGAAAAGAAAAAATAGATTAGTGTAGCCAATATTTCAAAATAGTGTGATAACGGTTTCTTTTTCTAGTTAGCACTAAACTTAAGTCATAATAGTATATTTTTATACCAGTCTAATAGGAGGGCCTATTGTAGCACGAGTGTTGCAATGCCCATTATTAAACGAGTATAATATAAAATTGTATCTACTTTGCATAAAAATAAACAAACACTTTAAACTTTAACATTTCATAAATGTGACAATCTGTCAGTTGTTTAAATGTTTAAAACAAAGTAGGCTGTTTCAACGTTCTTCAAATAAAAATAACAATGCAAAAATAGTGTTATAATGGACTCTATTATAGCACTGATTTCGGTGTTATAATAAGCATTGTGACATCAAAGTATATAATAGTATATTAGATACTGAGGCGGAAAGTGTTTCATTACTGTCGAGAGATTAAGTAGTTAACTCAGAAGCGAAACGTCCAGGTCAACTTTATCTCGAAACAGGAATGAAACTTTTCACCGTGTTATGTATATTATTTTACTCAAAAATTTTATTGATATTATTTATTTAATTAGGTAAGTTTCAAATAAGACGTATTTTTATCGCAGTTTAATAAGTCACTTTCACAAAGGAATCTAAGACGCTGTTGCGAGGTAACATGACAAGTTCATTGAAAGTGACGTTTAGCTAGCCGGGTGAAAAATGTCCAGGCTAGCTGGTAAGTAAAGTAAACATTGACTCGTTTTCCTACTGTTTTGAACGTTCGAAACCTATTATTAACCCATTGTGAGTAAATGCAGTTGGTTATATTTTGGAAAATACTCGCATTGCATTGCTTTAATAAAAAGACGGCAGACGAGAAGATACGAGTAACAAATTTGCATTGCGTATTTACATTGGGGTGGAACCTTTATATGTTATAATAGCTTGAGATAGTACAGCTTCGTTTAATACGCCGGTTTTTCGGAATTTATTATTCGCATACACATTTGAAAACTAGCGTTTATTATACTTATTCCTAAATCAGAAAATTAAACCAATGTAAAAATTTACAATCTCAAAATATTATTCTCACTCTAAGATTTTAGAAAAAAGTGTTGTATGTGATCTTAACGTTCTAGTGAAGGTGAAGTAATTTTATATTTGAGGTTATGAATTGTTCCTTAAGCTATGTTGCCAGTTTAACCTTAAAATGGGCAAATGCTTTCTGAATGGCTATTTTTGCGCTGCCAGTTAATACTTTCACCATCTTACTTTAACTATTTTAACAAATTATCACCTGATTCTGATACTGTTATGCATCACGGCAATTATTAATACCAACCAACCAGTTATTATTAATACTTACCGGTAATTATTACTCTGGCCAGGGCCGTCGTTACAGCAGGTGCGAGCGTGCGGCCGCACCGGGCGGCCGTTTTTGGGGGGCGGCTATTTTTCTTAACAAAATATTATAATATTTTTTTATTATATGATATGATTGCTCGAACGTAAGAACATTAATATTACTGAATCTGCCAAAGCCTTTAATCACTTAAAAATAATTTTCAAAGCTGTCGAACAGGGCCAATTCGTGCCACCTGTATTTACCTATTCTATACCTTTTGATTATATACCCAATTAGTAATAAAGCCTGACAGTATATGCTCTTATGTTTTATTAGTAGCTTCAGCGTACTTATGCGAACGTTTTGTCCGTCCGTCCGTCCGTCCGTCCGTCTGTCTGTCTGGATCGCCTGTAACTTTCGAACGGCTACAGATATCGAAATTTTGAAAGGGGGCAAAGTTGTTGCTAAGGTCCCGAGCACCTTCATGCGCTATTTGGTTTTGGCGAAAGGTCAACCTGTTTTCGCAGTGCTGAAGCTACTCTTTAGACCTGTACTTGAGCAGTTTATTTACGTAACAACGCAGTATAAGTACGAATCGATGTAAGTGACCGCAGGCTACAAGTTTCCGAGTGCAATGTGTAAACTCTGGAAGCAGCAAGTGAACTCATTCGCGCTAAAGTGGGTGAACCGCGCGGATCGACCTATTCGTACCCTAGTAGGTGAATAGCGCGGATCAATTGATTCGCTGCCAAATTGGCCAAGTGAAGTCTTATTGTGTCCACCATGGAGTACGGGCAGCTCTAGGCGAGATGCAAGCCATAGAAGTGAAACAACACATTGGAGGCGTCAGCGGTGTCCAAATCGACGGCGCTTGAAGAAAAATTTCGACCGCAGCACCCCAGCGGTCCACGGGCTACTTGTTGAACAAAGGGAAACAAGATTAGCCCTGGTGGAAACCGCGCTACGAGGTCAGAAAACAATTAGAACCATTGCTCAACTATGAGCAAGGAGCTCGCTGCCAGGTAACGGGGAAGTACCGGCCGGAATTACGTCATTTGCTGATTTGGCGTCCAGGGGCTGCAAATAGCGACGCGTCCTAAAGAATCGACAACTTCGCGTTCAAGCTATTCGTGTGTGCGGAATTATTTTATACATTGCTCTCGTAAGCTTTGACTTTGCATGAGCTACTGAACGTTTAGTACCCAGTTAAGGCATTTTCTCATGTGCATTGCAGAACTGCTTTATGTACTTGTATTTGTGTATATTTATTTGTGTGTCTATGTTTGCTTACAGATTATATGCATTTCTGTAGACTGTTGGGTTTTTATTACTATTGGTGTTTGCATTTGTAAGTATAACATTTCAGGTGTCAACGGGCTGACCTCAACAATATTAGTTTACCGTTAGCCGCACTGGATGTGAATAGAGCCTCATAGCTCACCGACTAGATAAAAGGTCGTATTACAGAACTAGCGGGTGATCTGAAAATCGAAGCGAAATTCTCGTAAAATCTAAAGCTCGACCGAGAAAAAAAACGAGGCAATTTTTATATGAAGGTAAAGATGAACCGATACACAACCCTGAATAAAAGTTCAAGGTTGATATATTTTTTGGTGTGTTGGACACAATAATTCAATATTTTTTCTACGATCTTGTCAAAATGACAACTGTTTGCACAGTTTCTAAAGTCAAAAGTGACGTAACATTAGCGCTCGAATTACGTCTTTTTAACACGTTGCCATTGGAGGCCGCTGGCGCGTTGTGCTTTTAAACTCGTCGCACGTGCTTTAAAGACGTACGTATACATTAGTATCATAATATACTATAAAAGAAAGATTCGAACTTTTAAGGGTCCATGCAGATTATTTTTCTTTTCTTTACAATATTTCATTGCTTTCCACTTTTAACAAAAATGAATTAGTCAAACACTGCATGGATTTGCATACATACTTATCCGATACTGGTAGATTAAATAGTTACATAAACGGCTTGGAACTTAAAGATGAGCTGCTCTCATTTATAACTTTGATTGGGTTAAACGAACATGAAACTAATAATCCTTTAAATACTCTTAAGTACATAACAGAAAATAATTTAGAAAACACTTTCCCTAATTTAGTAATATTTCTTAGAATCTCACTCACTTTACCCATCTCAGTTGCTTCTGGGGAAAGAAGTTTCTCGAAATTAAAAATAATCGAAAATTATTTAAGATCGAACATGAATGTGCCAAGAATATAAATTATGATAAAATAATGTCTGTTTTCTGAAAAAAAAAGCCCGAAGATATATTTAGTTTTTTTATGTAACTATGTATTTGTGTCTGAGTCAGATTTTTTAGAGTTTAATTTTTATCTATCTATTATGTATGTGTTACTATGTAGTATATAGTATATGTATATTTAACCGTGTTATATTTGTTAATAAACATTTTTTTTTAATTTAGCCATGTTTTTAATAGTTACAGACATAAGGGCGACAATTTAAAAACCTGCACCGGGCGGCCAAAAGTCTAGCGACGGCCCTGACTCTGACCATAACATATACATTTGAATTGACGGTTTCATCCGCACGTAGGATTAGAGAACGCTGATTGGTTTAAGTTATACGCAGGAAAAGAGCCCTCCCACCCTTTGTTTTGAACTACATTCCATACTTTATTTCTTTTGATATTTGGAGGAAGAGGTGCATGCTATTATCCAAGTTACAACATTATTTTGAACTTTCAATTTTAGCTTCAAAGAGCAATTATTATAAATAACAGTAGAATGTCAATATTTAAATAATTGGATCTTTAAGAAAATTAAAATAGACATTACATTGGTTTTTAAAATAGTGTTTAAAAACTCCCTGTGAAAGACCAAACATTTTTACGTATGTGGAAAATACTCTGTTGCATGTATACACAATAATTTTATTTCTAAAAGTGAAAATTGAGGTACCTGTATTCGAGCTTCGTTTAATTTAGTACTTCTCGCTAGTTCTTCCCTGCAGTAGATGTCGGGGTAGTGGCTTTTGGCGAAGGCGGCCTCCAGTTCTGCTAGTTGTTCCTGGGTGAAGGTAGTCCGATGCCGTCTTCTGGCGGGCGTTGGGCAAGAAGCCGTGGTTGGCGTGTGTCCTGCGTGCTGAGGTCCCCCAGGAGGCGTAACTGTTCCTAAACTACTGCTACTGCCCGACGTTACCGGTTCCGGCTTTAGTTTCTTAAAAGCTCCATCTGAAAACAAGCCTTCTTAAATTATTGGAAGCTTTCAGATAATGTAATTTATTCAGCTTAATATTAACTTATAGAAACAACATTTTGGAACGGTATATTTTTCTTTTATTAAACCGTGACAGATGTCAAAAATAGCTAACAGCCATAAAAAATTACATTTTCTCAAAAATATTCAAGTTCTTAATTCGTAAATCAATATGTAAATATCGGTAAAAAGGTTTTGCAATTTTAAGTCTATTTAATTTATTAAATACTTTTTCGACTACCATTTCCTAAAAGAGGCTATTGTTTGACACTTTCCATATGCCAAAAGCATGTTATTATTGCATACTATGCAATAAAAATATTTATCTCTTACTCCAGTTGGATACGTAACTCATTACGTCATTCATTTGGCACTACTTTCGTTAGGTAATGAAGCACATTACACCACTCAGTTATGTAATGGCTTCATTACATAAGTGAGTGGTGTAATGGCTTCATTACCTAACTGAAATAGTGTCAAATGAATGACATAAGGACATTTGCCTAGTAAAATATTTTAGAAAATGACAGATCTGAGATTTTTCTTAGTGCACTTTCCTCAATTTTGGGCGGTTGTAGATAAACTGTTGTACAATACATGTGTGATAATGCATCATTAATACACTTGTGTGCTTACATAACTCGTACTACGCACTCGTTTGTAACTTACACACATGTGTATTAATGATGCTCTTATTCCACTTATATAGTAAATAACTATTATCTACGACAGTGTGTCAAATTGACTTTAAGTTGGCAGTTTTAAGTTAACGAATGTTTAATAACATGTTTTCATTAGTTCTTGTCGTTAGTAGCAACGTGTTTAAAATTATTTCATTAGTCACGTCGTTAGTAGAAACGTATTTTAAAAAATTAAAACCAGGCAAATTTATGACCGGTTGCTAGTAATCCTAATTTACATTTAAAATATTTTTTTTATATTTACCGTGTTTTCTAGATTTTATCGTAGATGAAATATTGTACGATATATATGCGTAAAGCATCTTTAGTCATCCGCGGGGCTCGCGTTTTAACCTGCCCCACTCGTGACTAAAGACTAGCTTTACGCATAATTCATATTCTTATATGGGTATTTCGCCACTCTGCAAATTAAATTATTAAATAACGAAAATATTAACAACGAACGTTTCGAGGGACAATCTGCCCTCGTTATCAACGAATAACAATTAAAACTAACAAGAAACTTATCTTTTTTCACTGGAAGGAAAAACGACCAACCTCCAATGAATTTCTTGACATTGACGTTTGTTGATATCTGTACCTACTTGATCTCATCTTTAAGAATCGATAGCCAACTATTGTCTAAAAATATTGAGAAAGACGACACGCATTTATCTTCGTTAAGTAAAATATATGCCGTTTCCTTAATTTTTCGCCTAGTTGACATCGATTCTTTAGACAAGATCTTTTGTTGTCCCATTGTATTTTATGGTTTTCATCCCAAGCATGTTCTGCCAGCTTAGACTTATTGAATTGATACGTTTTCAACATATTTTTATGTTCTTTAACTCTAACTGCTAAAGGCCTGGATGTTTCACCGATATAATATTTCCCGCATTCACAGGGAATACTATATATACAATTCCTTGAATGTTGTTCTTCGTTGAACGGTTTAGTTTTTGTAAGAACTGACCGCAAAGTATTCATCGTTTTGAATACCGTCCTAACATTGAATCTATTTCCAATTCGTCTAATTTTGTCAGATATGCCTGGAATATATGGTATAGTTAGAGTATTATATTTTTGAGTGTCATTCCTTTGTATGTGTGTGGCATTGCTTCGTCTATTGAAAATGTTCCGAACAAGAGTCTCTGGATAGCCATTATCTTGTAAAACATTAATAATAAATTATTTCTCTTTTTTGAAAATTTTATCATTAGAGCAAACAACTTTGGCTCTGTCGTAGAGACTTTTTACAACTCCTGTCTTTTGTTTTTGTGATGGTTAGAATTAAAATGTAAGTACCTATTAGTATTGGTTTTCTTACGGTATACTGATGTTTCAAAAGTATTTATTGTGCGTGTGATTAGTGTATCAAGAAAGGGTAACTGATTGTTTTGCTCTCTTTCTAATGTGAATTTGATGGAGGTTTACTGTTAATATGTTCAAGAAATTTGTCCACCTCATCCATATCATGAGGCCAAATTGCAAAAACATCATCGACATATCTCCACCAAACTACTGGTTTGTTGGTGTACGTGTAGACATGTTGTTGTTCAAAGTCTTCCATAAAAATGTTACTAACAATGGGAGATAAAGGTGAACCCATTGCCATCCCAAAATCTTGTTGGTAAGATTCATTGTTTAGTTGAAAGTATGTCGTTTTAATGCATAGTGTAAAAAATTCCATAATGGTACCAACGTTTAATGTTGTTCGTGTATGTAATGTGTTATCGTTTTGTAGCCTATATTTAATGATGTTGAGTGTTTTGTCTACTGGAACATTAGTGAAGAGACTAACTACATCGAAACTAACCATTAAGTGTTGTGTGTTTATGTTTGCTTCTTTAAGTTTTTCAAGGAAATGGGGCGTGTTCTTTATATACGTGTCTGTATTTCCTGATATAGGAGTCAGTATCTTAAGTAAATATTTAGCTAAACTGTGACAAGGAGAACCTATAGAACTAACTATTGGCCTAAGTGGTACATTTGGTTTGTGTATCTTTGGTAATCCATAAAAATGTGGTGGTTTACTGTAGTGTGGTGTTAGCGTACGTCTTACAAAATCTGTAAATTGTTCTCTGTGTTTGTAAAGTGTTCTGTATATTTTTGTTTCTATTGTATGTGTTGGATCTTTATTTAGTTTAGTGTATTGTCCCTCACTAATTAGTGTTAAAAGTTTTTCGTTGTATGTGGTTGTGTCAAGTACTACTGTGGCGTTGCCTTTGTCTGCAGGTAGAATTTTAATTGTGTTATCGGTTTTTAGTGTGTGTAGTGAATGTTTTTCTTGTTTGGATATATTTTGTCTGATTGTGTAAGGTCGTTCTAGTATGATTTTGTTTCTAATTCTGTATTCCTGTCTAATGTCTTCTGGAAGTTTTTGACAAGTCTCTATAGGTTCTCCTTGTCACAGTTTAGCTAGATATTTACTTAAGATACTGAACGAAGAAAAATGCGTGTCGTCTTTCTCAATATTTTTAGACAATAGTTGGCTATCGATTCTTAAAGATGAGATCAAGTAGGTACAGATATCAACAAACGTCAATGTCAAAAAATTCATTGGAGGTTGGTCGTTTTTCCTTCCAGTGAAAAAAGATAAGTTTCTTGTTTGTTGTAATTGTTATTCGTTGATAACGAGGGCAGATTGTCCCTCGAAACGTTCGTTGTTAATATTTTCGTTATTTAATATTTTAATTTGCAGAGTGGCGAAATACCCATATAAGAATATGAATTATGAATTCACGCCACAAAGAAGTTTCAGAGATTAGCTTTACTCATTTGTATCTGTCATTTTATTGCACACTTCTGTCAAAACTGTTTATTAAATATAGCGAGTTTTCAATTTAAAACAATGAAAGCATACCTAACATAGTTTTCCAATTTGAAATGACGTTGTCGTTTTGCAATCTCTTTTAGCATAAACATGTGGTAGTCGAAAAAATTATGTATACAACTCGCATCTAGGGCTTCTTTTTGTACTTGTGAGATTTAAAGAATTCGCCTTCGGCTCATTCCTTAAACATTCTCAACCGTGCAAACAAGTGGCACTTTAGCTACTCGTTGTATGAATAACTATTATTCAAATTCTACCGGTTGAAGTTGTAGTTTATCGATTTATGTCACTCACTACTGCATTGTTGGTAGCACTAAGCTATGTCAAATTCTAGATTTGCAGGTTAACCTTTGCGTCAGTCTGTGTCAAATAACAAACAAAACCTAACCTACTAACCTTAAATTTGACATAGACTGACAATACAATTCAGTACTGTCAAACGTATAACACGCATCACAGGTGACTCTAATTATAAATTTATTTGATCTCGCGGTACTTTCCAAATTGTCTCTATGAATTTTCATGGCTGTCAATACAAGATTGAAGAATGAAGATTCTTAAAGCAATAGAGCCAACTCTCAATAACAAAATAAGAAGTGAAGATATCTGAGAAACATTTTAAAGTGGGTTAGATTACAAAGATATTTTAGGTACTATGTGAACAGAATGGTAAAGAGAGACGGGGGAAGGTCACAATTACCTCTATCTGTAACAAAAGGCAACAGGTGAACTTGTAGTAACTACCTAGAAATAAGTGTAATGTCATGCTCAGGAAGACCCTACGGCAGTTTTTTGAAGAAAAACAAATAGAGCTAGAGGCAAAAAATCAGTTGAGCAACATAGATTCAAGCCAGGGCGCTCATTCATAGATATAGTATTGACATTACGAAATTTGATAGGAAAAAGAATTACCAGAAGAACAGCAACTCATCTGTAGTACGTCAAGAAAGTAAGTGGAATTTAAAAAAGATCCCGATAAACAAACAAATTATTTTTATAATCAGAAGTAATACTATAAGTACTTCGATATTATCGGGTTATATGTCGATAACTTGTTGCACAATAATAAAAGAGTGTCAGTTTGACAGGTTAAATAGTCCGACGACGTCAGCGGGAGGATTATTCTGTATTTTTAGAACTATGTAATACGAGTTGGAAAGAAGAACAAATACTCGAAGCGTGGAAAGTAGCATTAATCTTACCCTTGAATAACAAAGGTGACAAGAAAAATTGTGGAACGGTATTAAAGGTTTATAAACAAATAATTGATAAACGCCCTAAAATCAATCATAGAAAGTAGGTACGTTAGATGAATCACAAAGCGGATTCAGAAGAGGCCGAAGCATATTTCGCTTTTATTGATCTTGTTTGGTAATGAAAAAAACGACTTCCGGTGTCATTATTGAGGTCGAAGAACTCAACGTTTCGTCCACTTTCATAAGGGGCTTCAACAGGAGGAAAAAGCAAAAAGTGCACGGTAACTCAACGTGTTAACCACGTCAGAGGCGATACTCTACTAACGATAGGAAGAAAAAAGCGAGAAGGCAGGCGCCGTCGTGGTTCAGCAAATGCCGTAGCGGTTCACTGGGTGAGCACCTTAAAAAATAAAATTTTGTTTATTTTTGGGTTAATTTTGAAATAGCAGGAAGTAATAACTTTCACATAGGTCAGGCTTTACATTTGCCGAAAATAAGACTCAACCGATACAGGATAATGTCACAAAAGAGTAAAAACGTTTCAACAATAACACCCTTTTGTTCAAGAGAGGCCCGCGCCAGACTTATTTCGAAGAGGCTCGGTAGCGTAGTTGGCTTTATTGATGCAGATACGATCTCTATGCAGGGGTGCGGTTACGATCGCTCTGCAGATGCGGCGGGTTCAAATCCCAGCGGGATACATTTTTTTATTTGAAAATTTATTTAATTTATTAGAAACGTGAAGATATTTTTACTCCTAACTTAATTTGATTTTTAAAATTATTTAATGTAACAATGTCGACGAGGGAAGTTCTGGGTAAAGCCTTTTACATATTTTTACTAAAGTTCGCATTCCGGATTTCATAGTCATAATCCAACAGTTGTTATCACAGCATGGGGAGACGTCTTCAAGTGTGCATGACTTATACCGACGCCAGTATATGGTAATTATGGGTTTCATGATTATATGCAGTATGGCTATGGGGTAGTTCCTAAATTATGAATGCAACTACGTTTATACTTAAATGTCAAACTTGAAATTTTATTTTTAAATTACTTATAGTTGCATTTTAATGAATTAATAGTATATTATGTATCAAGTACGAACGAATCGTTTTTAAAATCGAGGTGACGGAAAAGCCGCGTCTTTAATGAGAAGAGTCCCATAAAACTATTTGCTTACGTGATGCATACAAGATTTTTTTTGGTATTAGCTATGCAAATTGTCTGCTATAAGTCAGAGAAATGTAAATTATGTTTTTCATTAACAAAAATCACGTTTCTAATGTGTTTGTTAAGTTACTTTTCAGTCCGCTAAAACCCGTTAAAGTACTCAACTCAGTCCGCAAATAGTAATTTACGATACAAGTGCGTAAAGCTAATCTTTAGTTACGAGTGGGGCAGAGTTAAACCCCGCGAATGACTAAAGATGCTTTACGCATGTGTAGTTTACAATATTTTATCTGCGATAAAATATCGAAAATACTGTAGATATAAAAAATAGTTTAAATATAAATTAGGATTACTAGCAACCGGTCGTAATTTTGCCTGGTTAAAATTTTTAAAACACGTTGCTATTGCCGACGTGAACTAATGAAAACATGTTATTAAACAGTCGTTTTACAAACTTAAAACTGCCAACTAAATAGTATATTATGTAACAAGTTTTATAAACGTCGTTTTAGTCACGAGTTTTTTTAGGCACGAGCCGAGCGTAGCGCAGCGAGTGTTTAATAAACGAGTGTCTAGACGAGTTTATATAATGTGATACATACTATACTTTTTCTACGACCACAAATTTAGACAATATAACATCATATTATTTCATTAAAATTGTGACATTTATTATATTAGGTTCAATTATGCTTGACAAACGTCAAAGTTGACTGTTGAAAACTACTTGATTTGTGTTTGGGCTGTGGCTAATAAAGCAAATACTGTTTGAACCTAACTTCACCCCATGACTAAAACATCGTTGCTAACTTCAGCCCGTGACTAAGAGGTTCTTTAGTCACAGGTTATGAAGGCGTGATTAAAAAGTCACTTGGCGACGTGTATGTTAGTATGTTAAATGCTATTTTAGTTACAGGAGTAGAAAAAATCTATTAAGGTACTATTTCGCTAGTCCACTAAAATAGCATTTTGCAGACTCAAACGAGCCTGTTAAGTGTCATTTTCCGGAGCGTGTACCAAAGAAATAATTTTTGATCCCACTATAGTTTATGCCAGAAACGTTTGTCTTAAGATACTACATTTTTAGTACGGCGAAGTGTTCATAAACAACATGAATAATCGAACGACATAAAGCAGTCCAAAGAGTAAGTATTTCAAAGCATCTTTTCCTATAGCTAAATGCGATTATTAATTATTAACGTGCTCATGACGATTCTTTATCACTACGTGCTTTAGCAACTACAAATTGTTGCTAGGCAACAACAAGTTGTAATTTATTAATTAAAAATATTAAAAACAACAATGCCTACCTAACTTTCTAAGTATCACCTTGGTTTTTATAAAATTTATTCCAATTTATTGAATAAATAGTCTAATCTTAAAATTAGGAGATTGAGTTTTCTGTTGAAAACTAAAAAAATGGTTTTGCTTATACATGTACTAGTGAGAGGCAAATCATTAAAATTTTATGAAGGTTTCTTGGCAAACTGAAATAATATGGGTGTTATTTACGTTTATTATACACAAAGACAATATTTGTATATAATTTTTGTTAGAATTCAGCTGTCTGCCGAGGATAGTGAAGTTCTACATTAGAATATGTTATAATACAGCTGAGTATTTAGAGCAGTATATTAAAAACTGGTTCGATTTGTCAAATAGTGGTTTTACTTCCATGTTCAGAGATAATAAAAACAGTATCTAAATAAAAAGATTTTTAAGATGCTTTAGCAATAAATTGCTTCAATAATTATCTCATTATATTGACTGTCGATTAATGAATTGGTTTCAGAAGAAAACTATAAAAACAGAGCTATAAAATTAGACATAAAACTAAGTCTTTCAGCTGCATTTGATATCAATCGGACAATTAAGTACCCTACATTTGTAATTAATCGTAAATCCGCTCCATAAAAATAAGAAAAACCTATTAATAGCCTGTATTTCGGAAAATTTAAATTGAATAAAAACTTTCTATGAACCCAAATATCTCCACTGTATATACATTTGCTATCAATAGGGAAAAGTAAACCTTATAGAAACCTATTCAAGAATTATTTAGATTTAAGAAATCAATTCGTAGACTATGAAGTAACAATTTCAGTATTAATATAGAATATTGAAAGGTACTACTAGCAGAAAACATTAGGGGTTAACACAAATTGTTAGTGCCATTAAAATTGTTTCTTTATCTTGATACTTCATTTAAAGGATGTAACCTGAAATGAAGGAGTTTAAAAAAACAAGTCTTGTACGTTAAAGTAAAAAAAATGTTTAAAATTGCCTAACAAAACAATATGAATTGCAACCGGATATCATAAATGATGTTCAGATATTTAAATATTTTAATATACATAACTAGCAACCAGTGAGACAAATGTCTCAGTTAATAAAACAAAAAAGACCGTTTTTCAAATAGAACGCGTATTAAATAAAAACAATAATATACACGCGACTGAAATTCAGTTCCTGAGCTGACATGACCATTCCGAACATATAACTTTTATAACTTTTTTCTCTATCTCTTACGGTTTGGCTGCTGAAACAGCGTCCCGGACGGACCAGCGTCCCGGACGGACGGAAATCACGTGATTTCTCGAAAACCGTGTCACGTGACTGAAATGTGGTTCCTGACCTGACATGACCATTCCGAACATATAACTTTCATAACTTTTTTCTTTATCTCTTACGGTTTTCTATATTCAAAATCGTTTAGAAATGTGGTACTGTTCTGAATAGCAACAGTGTTTTTTTACGTTTGGTAATGCTCAAATGTATTGTTGGTGGCACTGTAAGCTTATGTCAAATTCGAGGTTAGCAGGTTAGGTTTTACGTCAGTTTTGACATAGATTGATGCAAAACCTAACCTGCTAACCTTGAATTTGACATATATTTACAGTGCCACCAAAATCATACTTTAGTACTGCCAAACGCATAACATCAACTGGAGCTGCCTATTGTGCTTTAGTACATGAAATGAGTATTGCTCAGCTTGATTATGCTTTGATATTTAATGTCACTTTCAAATAAAAATCTAATATTTCACATTTCTACATGAAATACGATAAAATTGTATACGCAACGAGTTAGAAAAGTGGTTTTATTGAACTCGTATGACCGTTTAAGTATTCGCTAACGCTCGTATTCAATCCAGCCAAACTTGTTTAACATCACTTATCTAAACTAGTTGCGTAATATACTATTGCACCTAATTTTACTTTAAAGATGAATTATACATTTTGGTAACTTTTATTAAACTCATGAGATAGTCTATGCACTCTATTGTATATCGCTCGACTATCGAAAGCTCCTTTATTTTCGATGGTTTTGTTATAAGTATAACTAGCTTCCTCAAATTGTGTGTTCTAATTGGTTAATATAGATGTGAAGAGAATAATCGCATGTTATATAAGTAGGCGATCGAAAATTATGAATCATACGAGATATGTTAGCTGAAACACCATGAGGGGTACAGCGAGAATATTCGACTGTCGAGTTGTATACAGGTAGACTATACCAAGAATAAAGGAAATAAATAAAGTAAAACACATAAACAGGAAATGTGATTTAATAATTGAAATTATGTAAAGGTCGGTGTAATTGGTAATACAAACGCTTGCAACTATAATCGATATAGCCATACTTACTGAAATAACTGTTGCAATACTTGATAACTAATAAAGATTTCGGAGGCTTTTATGGCCATTCTCATTATGTAACGAACAGCATTCAAGGGTGACCCGTTCATCAGCAGGTAAGCAAAAGAGCGGGAACTCAACGTGTGAACCATGCCAGACGCGAAACTCTTCTAACGATTGGAAGGATGAAAGTACAATTTATAGGCAAGTTTCGTCGCCGTTGAGTGAAGACGGCGGTGGGTGGGGTTTAGATATTAGCATTTTCCATATGGAGGAAAGGGGATAGCCTTCGTCTCGATTGAGATTATTAGGGTGTTTGTAGATCTCAATGGCTTCGCGAATATTTCTGCTGAAAAATGATGGAGATTTGCAGATAATAGAAGTTTTATCGAAAAAGATCTTACGGCCGGTTTCGCGTTGGAAATCCTACCTGAGGCAACGCCGGAAAACTTCAGTGTTTGTTTTTCAAATCTTCATTTACGAAATAATATAATATGTATGTACGTTACCAAATCAATAATACTCTCATACCAAATAATGGAAATACTAATATAAAATCTGAAAAATATAACTGAATTCTAGCTGTAATTCACGTTTTTATTGTGCTGTGCCGGTAAAACTATATATTTTCCACGAGTAAATCTATTAAAATAGATTATTTATGCTAAAATAAATAAATCACTGTGTGTTTACGTGTTTTTAAAAGTAGTCTAAACAGCAACAAACTAATAGTACTATGGCTATTTGATAAATGTCAACAAAAATGTATTCGATTATGGTATAATGCCGAGCAGTACATTGTATCAATAAAACAATATCTGTGTGCATTCCCAAATAGCAGATTTTTGTACCATTTTAACCATTTAAAAAAATTGCTTTATTGTGATGTAATCAACATTCATTCGTCTTGTAATTTCTTCGCTTGACACACTCTACATTTTGTTAGCCCATAGCTACGTCTCCAGTAGTCCAGTTCTACAGAGGGTATTTTTTATTCCACTTCTATCATACGCCTTGTGTAAATCAACAAATGAATTTATAATCTGCACGCATGTTTGTTTTCTAGATGATCTTAGAGGAAAAAATGTTGTCTGCAACTTCATTTAAAGTTTGTCTTACTCTTTCTTTTACAATCTTATAAACATGTCCTGTAGAGCTTAGCACCGTATATCCTCTGTAGTTACCACATTAATTTCTACGAAGCAAAGAGAAAAAAGTCGAAAACTACTAATTCTGAAATTCTAAACAATTCGTAAGTCTTCTCTATGGAACTTGTTTCAGCTGCATAATCACCTCCTTATAGAAATTTGCACTTTGATTGACCTTCTAATTGAAGTCATCTCACTAAGGTGAGATTTCAATTTCCCGAACAGAAAGATATTCAAGGCTGCAACATCCGACGAATAGACTGGGTGTAGAAGGATTTCGAAGAGCAGTTCAGCTGCTTTTGATTTCGCTACAACGCTTTTATGCGAAGGTGCATTGTCGTGTTGTGAAAGCACTTCAATTTGATCAGAGGGTAGCAATAATGCCCGATGAATTCCAGAAAACCGAGAGCATCACTTTGCCTGCAGACGGTTTCATTCTGAACTTCTTTGGAAGCGCAGAGTTGAAATACCGCAGCTCCATGCTGCTTTGTTTGCTGACAGGGTCATAGTGATCGTCTCAGCTTGGGTTCGTAGTAACAAGGTGTCAGATTCTGCATTGCCACGGCGAAAAACTTACGACAAATGCTCATTTGATCCTGTTTCTGCAAGGGTGTCAACATTCAAGTTACCTGAGTCGTTATTCATATGCAGAACGTCATGCTCTATCGATGTAGCAGATCTTTCGTCAATATTTACTGTATCGGGTACCATTTTAATAGAAATTCACCAACTTCCTTACCTAATTTCTCTATTTTGGCCGCAATTTTAGAGTTCTGTTCTGTAGTAGGTCTGCCAGTCCTTGCATCGTCTTCGAAGCGCTCTCTGCTAAGCTTAAACTTATGTTTCCAGAGATGAACGGTCGATTTTGATAGGGGAAGCATCCTAGTAAACTGTGTTCAACCTCTTAGCTATTTCAATAAAATGAACACCCTCCCTAGTCAAGAATTGTATTACTCTCCAGTGTATAATATTCTCCATTTCCAGAAACTATCACAACACACTCTACTAGATAGACTTTAAAATCTAAAGTTTTATACGAATCGAGCTGAAACTCTCCAAACTGCCTCACGACAACATAGGGAATGACAGGTAACGAAATATTGTTTTTCAAAGCACATAAAATAGAGAACGGAAAATGTCCCCTTTTCAGCGTAGTTCCCTTGTTGGGAATACTGTAAATTTATCCATTCCTATATTCTCCTGGCTATATACTTCCTTGCAGTATTGCATTTAGAAACTTTGCAATTATGTTCTATGGTTGTTCTATAAGGATACTATACATGATATTGCTGTAGTTTCTAATAAAATTCATATTAAACAGCAGTATTAGTAGTGTTCATATGGTTTTCTCAAATCAATAATTCGTGAAAACTCATTCGCAGCATGTCATGATCAAATTGAAGTTTGTCATAACTTGATAGATACCATTGAAGCAAATGAATTACGATAAGTCAGAGAGGACTAAATTACATCGTGATACTGAACTATTTTCCTAAAAATATACAAAACACTAAACAAGAACAATTGTTATTGACTGTTACGATTTTTTTTAAAATTTCTGAGAGTTAAAACAATTAAAATTTTCATTTAAATGAACTAATTTCAAACCTTAGAAGTCGAATGTGTTTCTTAAAAGTACATTTCTTATTTTAAACTGTAAAGGCGCACTGATCTTAACTTAGTCTCTTCCAATCAAAGGTGTACCCATGTTTAATTCCCTACAGCAAATGTTTATAATCTCAAATGCTTTGGTTTGAATTTGGTTAATAATATTTTTATTAAGGATGATTTTGTCTTCAAAAGTCGACATAAATCTCTCTGTTGCATCTGCCAGTGCATAGAAGTTTTATAGCAGCTAAACGTTTCAATAAAAGGACACAACGCGTTAATTAATTCTTTAAATTATTCTTCTGTGACAACTGCGTTGAGCCTTGAACTGGCATGTTCAAGTACATTTCAAGCCCTCTAAAATTTCAACGGTCGAAACGGACCCTTGACTGTGTATTGAATGAGATGTGTCATTGAGAGATCGACACATGTTCTATGTGTAGCAGCAAAGGGTGCACACCGATGCACCAGCCCATTGTACAGGGCGCGATTAGCAACTGAGCCATTAAAACCCCAAACTTTTAAAAGATTAAATCCCTGGCCGCCGAGCATAAAATGCGAATTAGCATAAAGTAGGTAAACGTATCTGGGTTTGGAGAGTAACAACATTCAGTCGAGAGTAATAAGATTGTGTGATATTCTTTGTGGCGCGCGCCGGTGTCAGTAATTGTAATTAGGTTGGTACTAACTGCATTAATAAACAGTAATGAATTCAATAAGGTTTAGTTGCCGACGACGCCGTTTGCCGTCGTTTGCCGCCGTTTGTCGCCACAGTCACCTGTGACCCAGGGCATCCTTGATTTACAAACATTTGCGCTCGTTCCCGATTTCGGTTTGCTGGCTAATCAAATTTTAATTTCGCGCCATTCCATCTCGGCTCATTGCAGAGCCCAGTCGCATGGCGGCCACTGGCCAGCCTTAAATAAAAAAGCCCTTGAAACTGAAAGGGCCGGATAAATTGGTTTAGCCGGATCTTTACACTGCGAATTTCTGCTCGATACCCAACTGGATTGTATTGGAGCTGAAGTTGCAGGCAAGCAAATATTTTTTCTTTTTTGTTTTATTGTCCCGAATGCTGGATTTTACTTTTCAGAGATACAAATGTGTGTAAACACGGTGCTAGTTTTTTTATTTTACCCATGGGGTTCTCCAGATTTTCTTATTAGTCAAAATTTTAGGACGAGATTTGATCTAGTCCTCTTAGTTTTTAAGCATATTATAGATGCTATAGAAAGGAACTTTTTGTATTTATTTGAAACAATCTGTAAAAGCGTTTATAAGACAACTGTTTGGATTACTTTAAATACAGCGCAACCAAAAACGGAATATTTCTTTTGTGTAAGATAAAACAACAGAAAGAGACATGATACAGGTTCGAAACAGCAAACGTTGAAAAAGGTAAAGAAATATACTGAGAAAAACAATACAAGCCAAAGCAAAGTAAAACGTGTTTATGGTAAGAACTTAGTAATAAACTCAACAAAAGTATAGAGAGAACTAAAGGCAATTCTCAAATACAATAAAAACGCTTAAGAATCTTCGAGGAAAACAAAAAAGTAATGTGTTTAACAAAATATATATTTTAAAGCTCGGCTTCTTGAGGTTGGTATTTTAATCAAAACGTTGGAGTGGTGATTAATTATGATTTTATTTCGTCAATACGATACAGAAATGTACAATAATTACAAACTAAGTGATTAGTGTGCGTGATCAGGCGCTGGCGGCGGTTCTGGGTTTTCTTGTTTCTCTGTGGTGTGGTGATTTCGGGTTTGAGGTTGGCAGGAACTCGAAGAGGTGCTCAACCAAGGTGCGGGAAAAATCCTATAGGATGCTTCGGACTGGACGTGGCGGGTGGCGGTAGCGGGGATAAACAGCGGTTCGGCCTTTTGAAGGATGCGTAATGGCAGACGTTGAAGGTTTAACCAGGACGAGGGGGGCAGCTGGTGGCCAACAAGTAGGTTCTACTGTCTGGACCGGGATCTGAACAGGGCTGTTGCGGAGTCGAAGCTTGATTCGGCCTCTTGGTAAAGAGGTAGCTTCGGGGGCACAAGATGCCGAATATGCTAGCATACTTTGGGTGAGCTAATGGAAACACCCCAAAACTTTAGACGAACAGGGGTAGTTTCACCTTAAATCTGGACTGTCAAAGTCTTTAGGCGAAGAAAAATGGTTCGGCCGGAAAGCTTCTCTGAATGTTGCTGTCAATTTTCCGAGTATTTAAACACCTTGAGGTCTGCGTCCCAGTGGAGTCAAGGTGGTCTGTTTTATTAGATTTAGATAGAAGCTTTTCCAGCGATTATCCACAATCATTTCATCTGCATCATGCGGTATCGGATTTAAACACGCGCATTTTGACACCAAACTCGACCCTTTTGGTGTACCAGGTAAAAGTTGATAAATTTGTATTACCTTCAAATTTGGCCGTTGGTCAGTTATAGATATCAGATCGTCATTCAACGGCTAAAGTTGTTCTGAGAAGGTAACGGTTTAATGGCCTGTGTCCAACCGCCGTATGTAATAAGAGCCGTTTTGTTCTCAAGACGCGGACTGTTGTGAATAAAAAACAAACAACTTAATTAAATTCATATCAGGACTTTAGAAACAAATACCAAAACATGAAAAAATTACTTGACAGCAAAATATAGAGAATAATACCGTGAGTAGAATGCATAATAAAAAGTACTTGAAAAAGACAATAAATATCGCAACTTGCAAGAAAAAATAAGCAGAAGATTATAAATATATTAACAAGCGTGTAACCCTTTCCATGATAACCAAGCTGCATAACAAAATTGCAGGAAATTTATTATAATATTCATTCATTTACCAGCCCATCGGATTAGCACAAATTCCATTTAATGTCTACTTTAAATTATTGGAAAACTAATCTAGAAGACAAATTGAAGATTATTTATATGGCGATCATATTTTGTTATATGCGGGCGGTATTGTCTTAAACGTAACTGGAATCATCTTCACACCAACGTAGATATACGGAAGCATTGCTGATAGATGAAAGGAATACTCGTATAGCAAACAAAGGTGAAAGTAAAATATTAACCATTACAAAAGAAAAGAGACAGAAAACCATAGACAGACAGACAATAATTGAACCAAATCTGAAGATATGAATGAGTAGCCACTATAATTGTGAAATATAGAAATATTGGCCAACTGGTTACTAAATATAAGCATTAGAAACGATTGATGTAGAATAATCCCACAAGTCGATATCTTAGTTAAAAATAAGATACCCTTTTAGAAGAATGTTATTTCCATAACTGAAAGCCTTCATTGTGAATATGAATGTTATACAATATTATGCAGCAATTGCTAGGGGCAAAATAGCTTCTGTTCATTTTTTACTCACATCTTCCGTGAGGCCCTAAAAGACGTTGAGCACGTTGAACTTCTGTGCTATGAGAGAAACAGCTATTAACCGTTATGAAAAAAATATGCTAGTGTATATGGACGTCTGGAAAATGATTGGAAGATTGGGTTAAGATCCTATTAATTCCCATACATAAAAAGGAAACGCTCACAGAATGTGGTACTCATAGAATCATTATACTATAGGTACATACTCAATGACAGATTAAAGGCTTTCCTCCTGCCGCAGTTTTTATATGAGCAGTCTGGTTTTGTCCTGTGCACATGATCTTAAATGTGAGAAAAATAATTAAAAAGGCAAAGGAGTTTCAAGTAAGAATATATTTTAGCTCTAACGATTATAGCAAGGCGTTTGACAAAGTCAAATGATTCAAATTATGGCCAACATTAGAAGAAATGGGAACGTTACATCTAATAATGTTAATTAGGCAACTATATGACATGAGCACAGATTCTATATGCGTAAACAACACTCAGTCAGAACAGTTTCCGTAGCAAGAGCGTATCTTGTCAAATATTTTGTGTAATATTTAAACCGAGAGTATCACGAGGAAGGTGCTAGATAGTTGGGATGGTGGGAGGCAAAAAGATAACAAGTACTCTGATGACACCGTGATTCTTACTGCCGATAAAGAAGATATTAGACATCATTATTACCCGACTTACGGAATAACATTTAATTACATTAAGGGACTGGATCCTAGTAACATCTATGAGTTTATCGACAGGTTGGTTCAGTTTATTGCACTATCACTGACAGTTACACTTAAATTGATTTGTGCACTCACTCCACTTAGTTTATCCGTTGGGAAGTAAGAGATCGGTTGGAATTCGCCGTTTTAATATTCTGTCTTCAGTTGGAATTTGGGTGTCAAGGCCAAAGTGAACTGCTCCGCTGCATTTGGTAATATTATCAAAGAATGATTCTGATCTCTGTCTTATGTTTTCCTCGATATATGGTATATTGAGCTCACGATGTATTTGGCTGTTTCTGATGAACCATCTTGCATTGCATATTATCCTAAGAACTCTGTTTTGGAAAACTTGTTGATGTGTGTTTTGCTTGCTGTGCCCCAAATTACTGATCTGTACATGATTATTGGTCTAATTAGCGATTTTTGTAAAGTAGCAGAGAGCAGAATTTTTTCAAGGGAGTTTTCCTATTCAAAAGCGGGTATAATTGAGAGAGTCTCGCATGGCATGCGTTCAACTTCTTGTTGATATGATATCCCTATGTAAGCCGTTTGTCAAAATATAAGTCCAAATAGTTAACTGCACCGTCATTGGGATTCCATTCAATATTTTTGTTATCGATTTTAAGATTATTAGGATTAGATAGGCGTTTGAGTGTAAATATTTTAGCCCGGCATTCATTTGGGTTTAGTTCAATCCTCCATTTATTACACCAACTCAGAAGAATATCGATGCCTATTTGTAATGTATTTACTGCTACCGCTAGATTAGCATTTTGTGTTATATAGGCTGTGTCATCTGCAAACAAAGCAACTTCGACGTTATCAGGGATCGGAATGTCGTGCACAAATATATTGTAAAGTATTGGACCTAGAACTGAGCCTTGCGGCACACCGGCGTCAATGTTATGAATTGTTGACAATTTGGAGTTTAGTTTTACCCTGTAGGATCTATTCGATAAGAATGAGGCTATGACTCCGTAGAGGGGCAATGGTACATTACAACACTTCAGTTTGTACAGCAGGCCATGTATCCATACTTTGTCGAAAGCCTGCTTGATATCAAAGAAGGCTATTACTGTGTGGTATTTGTTTTCGAACCCATTGTTTATTAAATTTGTGATTCTTAGAAGCTGATGGGTAGTGGAATGGGATGACCGAAATCCAAATTGCATTCTTGGTATTATATCCTGCTGATCGATGAAGGTTTGTAGTCAGACCGATTAGTGTCTTACTCACTCTATCAAAATTATTGGAAAAAGTTATACTAAAAGTGCATTTGCTGTAACTGATATTTTGTTAGAGCATTTGCAACTTCTTATAAAACTTTTTCAGACATGAAAATCTGGAAGCATGTGAAGGCCAAAAGTTAAAGTGTAACTATGCAGAATTTGAAGAATGCTTATATGCAATTAACAAACTGACATTCACACAATATTTTAACATCAGTTTGTTACTACGCTTTGGTTAGTGTGGGAGTAGGCTGTGATCCAGTAAGTAATATAATCTAGAGAGCAGAAGCATGAATAACGTTGAAAGTTGAAATAGTATTAGATATTAAGTTTTCTAAAGTAGAAATTTGAATATACGCCTACAGACAGCTCACGGCTTTAGTGAAAAGCTAAAATCGTGAGGCAGCGAAGGAAAAAGGAACAAAACTGATTTTCGAGAGTTCTTGGTAAAATAGTGGTGTTGCAAATACCTTTTTATGCCTAGGAAATATATTAATACTCAAATAGTACCTTTTTGTTGTATTATCATAGATTCTCCTTCGAAAGTGGTCATGTAATTAGTTCCAATATAGTAGCAGTACAATGGGGCACATTCTAGAAAATGTAGAGATAATTTATACTAAGTATAATAAAAATAGAATGTATTTATTGTCTTATTCCTGTATATTATAAGACAGATGTTACATTTGATGTTGAAATCAGTAAGATTAGATTTTCAATCATGTCACTACTAAGGAGTTGAGTTCGATACCTTAATTGAATTAGGGCCGATGACAAGATAATTGTTAACCTCTACTGGTATAAAAGAGCAACTGTCCGTGTAGAAAATAAAATATCTGAGGGGCTCCAGGTATAACAAGGCGTGAGGCATCGATTGATTCTTTTAATTTTGCTTTGAAGTGCGTACTCAGAAAAATTCTTTAGTGAAATCTTGGATGAAGCTTAGAAGAGAGTCGCTGCCAAGCTGTAACTGTTACAACATGAGATACGTAAATGACACTATCCTTCTCGCTGACACTGGAAATGGAGTGGAGCAGTAAGCAAATATCGCAACATTAACTCCCAATGGACATCAGCTGGAAAGAGTGTCGATCATCCCTTATGTGGAAGCCAACCTCAACGAAATACTGGAACCAATCAGTTGATGAGATCAGGATCAGGATCGAAAAAACAGGGGTGTTCAACCGTTTGAGAAACATACTATGTAATATACATTTAAACATATAATTCCGGTCTTGTTACCTACATGACACCTACTGTGACAAATTCTCAATACTCTTGTACGTTGTAGAATTATGGACCTGCTATGATCAGCCATTAATCGACTGGAGGCATCCGAACTTTGTGTATAAAGTCAAATGTATATAAAGACCTTCGACGGCACAAACTTTCTTGCAATAAAAAGGGAAGTGAGATAGAGATACACCATCTGGCGCAAATTATTTACTGCTGTTATAGAAAGTATCTACCAAATGATGGTCAAGAACAATGAAATAGAAATCGATGGAAAACGCTTCAGCCACCTAAAATATTCGAAGGATGTGGTATTTTTAAGCAGTGACCCCCAAAAAGTCCTGTAATGAAACTAAAAGAGCGATCATGAGAAGTATGATTGAAAGTATATTAAGTATATAAGACAAAAGTAATCAGAAACACCGAAGTAGGCTCTATTATCAATCTAGATTAAACAATCTTAAAAAAAGTAGAGAACTATGTATACCTTGGACAAAAACTTACAACGAGAAAAGACAACATGAACAAACAGAAAACTGGAAAAAACATGTTTACGATCAGCGTTTCCTCTCTGAAACTCAAAATATCTATGATGATAAGTGGTCACGAAGAATATTTACTTGAAGATCTTCTGAAACGAAACGAAATATAGGAAGATCAACCATAAGATGGCGAGACAATCTCAAAAGAATAGCCAGAACCAACTGAATACAAATAGCCAAAGACAGAGAGATTTTCAAAGAGAGGAAAACCTTCACTCAGAAGTGGGTTGATATAAGCAATTCATGAGGTTATGGCACATTTGACCAGAGATGATACAATCTAATTTAAGAGAACATCTTATTTGTAACACAGGTTTAGTGCTAACATCCTGGGTAGTACAGTAAATACTCGTTTAATTGAGTAATATGCATACTCAGTGTATGTGTTTGAAGTGTTTTAGAAAACTGCAGGCTGTAAGTTGCAGAAATAATAATCCACAATTGCTAATAATAATGCTCTAGTTAGCCTGCTTACACGCCTAGTATTTAAAGGTTGCCAGTTTTAAGTCCACTTAGTTTCAAAGGATATTAAAAGAACAATCGTATGAATAAATGGTGGCAGTTGAGAGAACAACAAGTTACTAAAAGTGAATAATATTTACTGCAAAAAGACAAAAAGACAAATTTTGAAATTCCGTTGAAGACTGAATTCCTATCAGTTATGAAAATATAATAGTTTTAAAGTTATACGCAGTGGCAAAATAGCTTTTCCTGTGATAATAGGTAGTTGATATAATAATATCAAATTATTATGAATCAAAGCAGAAGTTATACTGTTCTATTGTATATACAATAAAGTTAATTATTCATTTAACGTAGAAACAGTGAGTAAGTGATTGTTCTTGTGCCAATTAAATGGTTTCTATTGAGAGAATAGGAATATTATGAAGAAGTTCTATAGCAAGCTTCTGAAGCAGAGCCAACCAGTAAGACAGCCAGAGTGGTGTTCCACAACGGAGTCAGGTACCTATGAAAATACGGCAAAGGTCAGTGAAAGTTTAATTGAGATGAAGTCAAGTTTAATTTGAGATAGTTTAGATAGAGCTGTTTATTTAGATGTAATAACTGTTTACTAAATAAGAATTCAAGTAATATTCTAAATTGAGAGTTAAATCAAGATCTTGATAGTTTTCGGTGTTTATATTTTGAAACTAATATTTTAGATTTATTTATATAATTTATAATGTTAATAACTAGTTTGAAATATTCTAAATGTTAATTTTTAAGTTTATTTGATCTTTTAATTGTAAATGTCAAGCCAAACGAAATAACTTGTTAGGTTTCGAAACGTTAATAAGAAATATTTTTGAGGGTACTTGGATGGAATAAATATGTTTAATCAATAATATTATACTAGTTATAATTACTGTCTACGAAAGGAAAATATCATATAGAAAACAAAAAAGAAATGTTAATAGAAACATACTCATTTGTCTAAGAATACGTTTTTTCATTGCTTTGAGATAGCTACATCGTTGTGGTTGGAATTCATTTCATATTGACATACAGTAAATATCAAAGTATCAATTGTAATAATTTATACGTTTTATATGATTTATGAAGCAGTAACTAACGGAAGTAGGTTCATTGTAAAACCATGGTAAGTCAATTTACTATAGTGATGTAACATCAATATAATTTGAGATATACACCAAAAACAGAGTAGGTATATTACATAGTGTAAAACTAACTACATTTTTAACAAAATGTTCATACTTAAATTTGAAATTTTGTAATATTACTACCCGTTTCTATTTCAATACAATTAAATGCTACTGAAGAAATATTCATACTCTAGTAAATTTACAAGGAAACAATGAAAATAACTCTGTCCCACCTGTCAATCAAAGCTCACAATTCAGGACAAAATACTGTGCGAGGGGCGACCTTCGCATAGTGCATCTGGGCCGATAATGACTGCTCAGGGTGTCCATAATGAAGTGTCAATTTACTGTACTTAGACTGCAGCATATGGACTGCACAATGGAGCGACGAAGACAACCGCACATCGACATGGAGGGATCACGCCCTGGTTAACACTCAATTTGGCATATTGTGTTGGTACTAAGCACACATGTTCAAATGAGGATTATAGTTTTATCGTTCGGCACATGAATTGGGAGCATCACTGTTGGTTTCGTAGAAGTGCTGGTAAAAGTCATCAGATTAAAGCTATTGTTTTGGGATTCTAACAATTAATTGTTTTTTAAATCGCCTCAATTGATTAGTTAACAATTTAATTTACAGGTGTAGCTAGGAAAAATGTATTGACTGTTTTTAATACGTTTAATTCTACTAAAGCATAATGTGTTGATATGTTGTATTTTCAGTATTTTCAGCTGAGGTTAAGAATAGTAGATATCTCTGAAACGCTTATGAAACAACAGATGTTTTCAATGAATACGTAGCGCCAACTTTTACATTTACTAAAATCATGGATTCATCATCGGGTTGTAGGAAATAAAAAGTTGATACCGGTACAAAAACTACTGATGCTAATAGGCCACAAAAATCAAACTTTTTGGATTACTGCTTCTAGTGCAAGTAGAGAGCAAATATAGAAACTAAATCAAAGAGAGTGTAAGAGCGAAGTTTTAAATATATAGAAAATATGACAAATGTGGTCAATTCTACAGTTTCCAAGATATGATTTAACTAATTAACATTAATTTTATTTATATTATCCTACAAGTTACAGCTTTGGTTTTTCTAAGTAATCAAACAGGATTCAAATAAACTGTAGTAAATTAAAAAAAAAGATTAATCCTTAAGCTTAATTTTTAGATAAAATCGAAACAATTTGAAAACAAAGTTTTGTAGGTAACTAATACATGTGTAAAAAAATGTTCGAATTTTAGGAGAAAATAAATTCGTGCAACTTTTGTATCACTACGAATTCATTTCGTTTAAATGAAAGAAATTAATTAACAATACTAACATAGATACACGCGTATGCTATGAATATATTATGACTGGCAATAGCTATTATTAAATAACAATTTAGATATTATCATACTTTTATCAACTAGGACTATATATAATAGAGCAATACTACTCCTACTTGCTTATTTTTATTATTTTCACTATTAGTAGCCAAAGAAGCATAGTCTTGTCAGCCTTGAAACTGTAACGATAATTTTGTCGTTGTAAATCGAGAATAGTTACTTATGTTATAAGTGTTAAAGCTACATTTTATTCACAAACGCAAAGTTTGGCGCACGAGGAGTTTCGCCGAGTGTGTTAATTCCCACAAGTGGGTATTCTTACAGGACATTGACGTTCTCATTTTGGTACATAGATATAATACTAATTATTTTTTCTGGCTGTTTGGTCCCTACATAGTTTAATAAAATCTAATATTTGTAGATATCCAAAATTTAGCGCACTACTAAAAAGGCAGACAGAATACAAACTCAAAAAAATAAAAAATATTCGATAGACTACTTCAACGAGTTGATGGAAGATTTTCGTGATTATAGGCGTACGAGGTGGATTGATGAACTGCATTATATTGAAGGTTGATGACGTCGATTATGGAGGCTTCTTTCTATTAATATAGTTATCGTCGAAGAGTGTGGAGTAAATCCATTAGAAACTTAGAAATGTCGAAATCAACGCCTTCTTACAGGTAACAAGAATAATTACGGGATTATATCAATTCCTACTATAACTAACCGTTATACTTTTAATTTATTAACAATAGTTTCCTTTCGGCTTGTCGTTTTTCACGCTTATGCTCTTGGGGATTTCAGTTTCCCTCTCTGAAAATTGTTATTCACTTTTATGTTGCACTGATATTTCTGACATTTCCAACCAAATATCTAAAATATCAGTAGGATCCATCTTCTGGTAGCTACAAAATATTATATTAAACTCGTATTCCACTTGGGTGTGTTTACCAGAAGTTGGTTTACAAAATGTTGACACAGACTTCAACAGAATTTTGTATATTTAAAACATATATGAAATGCCGTCGCCCATAAACAAAATCGGGATACGTCAAATATATTGTTGTAAATTCTGTTGGAAGGGGGAGGTATTGAAAGTAAATCAATGTTGGAGTCAATGTTGCTATTAATATTTGCTATATCAATAGATTGTACACACACTTAGAATAAATCACCATTTCCATCAATATACGAGTAGTAAGTCATTTTATCCAATCGCAGTCTAAAACTGTTTAGACAATAAATAATCGAAAAAAGGGTGTTTACATTTTTCTAATTTGTGATTGTTCAATCAATTTTGTAATATTTTGAAATTGACTAATAGATTTGATTTTAATACTTTGCAATTATTGATTGTTGATTGGGACGACAGTTTTCTGGATAAGAGTTTGTATTTCTTCAAAAATGGGAGTACTCCTCAAGACAATCATGACACTTTGAGAGTTTCTAAAAACAGTCTTGAACAGCCAATTGAATGCCTTTTGCCTGCTCAAGATGCCTAGTAAATATAATTTAACATTTGTAACACGTTAGTGATCAACCTTATGGACTCATTTGATTGTTAATCCCAGTCGTTATCTCTTAGGGTTTAAATAATTTGTTTTAATTTAATTGGGTTAGTTTTTGATGCTGTGTAAATGGTGTTAAACAATTTCGAGAACTGTATAAAACTGCAAGAACTTAAGTTATACTTTTAGGTATACATTTAGAGACAGTAAGAAAACTTTTACGAAGCTTATTAGTGAGTTACGTGAGTTTTATAAAATAAAATTCTTTTTAGGGACTGTTAGAATGTGGTTACGGTTTGGTACTGAAAAATGCCTGTTTGAGTTTTAAAAGATAAAAATATCACCCGAGGTAGAGCTAAAATAGCTTAGTTCGATGGTCGACGAACAAATAAGCCCTATTTAATTTTTGATCAAATTTCGACATAACTGCTGCCATAAAGAATGGAAAAATGCCAATAGTTCGACATAGCGTGTGGTTTCTTTAGGTGTTGGAAAACTATATACAAAGGAATGAGGAACAAATGTTATCTATATAAATAACCATACTGGACTATATATTACACTTTAATACGGGAAATCTATTCTTCCAACAGGACAAAGCACCATGTCATATTTCTTTTGCCCAAAGTAAGCGATGGTTTGCTGATGATATCCAGGTGTTGAATTACCCATCACTAATTAAAATTATTCCCAGAAGAACATTTATAAAAATTACTGCTCCAACAATTGATTCAAATATATAAAATAGAAAGTTGTAAAACACTCTGCTCATTGAAGCAGTCATAAAAGTAAAATTTCCTACTACTCCTTCAAGCTTTGAACATGTGAAATAGGATTTATTTCAAGAAAATACGATTTACTAGACAAATAAGAGAGGTGCTTAAAATATACACGTCCTTTACTTAGGCAACTATAAATACGTATACTGAGTGACCGGTTTCAAAACCGAAGTGTCGTGTAACTTCCAACAAATATTTGTCATTTGCCAGAATAGAATATTGTTGCCAGCTGGGCTGCCGATTTTGATAGTAGGTACAGCTGCGGAAATATAAAGCGGGACACTAAAAATTGTCTAAGTTAAATTGTCTGAATGAATTCATTGTTCGTGCTATCCCAAGTTGCTTATATTGCATCAACAAGTTCTTTTCGGTTCATTGGTATGTGGTAGATAGGATTTCATGAACAATTAGGAAGGCAAAATTGCAATATTCAAATTGTGAAAAATTGTCTTACATGACTTGTCCCGGTTTATGTTTCCGCGATTGTACATGTGGCGAAATACTTAAAATTGAAACTATTGCAAGACCTTTTATGTACTTAATTCAAAATCTCTTCAATTACACAATTACTGAAACTGGATACCTACATACATAAAAATGACTAAAGTTTCATTTCCTGTTTTGCTTAAATATGGTAATTTTGTATTTGAAGGTGTTTTGTCACGTTTTTTAACCAAAATGCATTGGTAACCATAACCTCAAATGTGAACCTCATTTCAACACAAAAAAAAATTAATATAGCCAAATTGGGGAAACTGTCATGGCCAACCTTTATGCAAAAAACATGTGAACAGAGAATATGTTCGATTTTGAAACCGATCACCCTGTATACTAAAATCAAATACGCATTGAAAATAGAGAATAAATGTGAAAACTCTATAGAAACTTTTTAACCATTCGAAATGGTAAATATACTGGATTTTTTAAACGCCGTATACTGTAAACAACAAAGGTGTTACTAATTTTGTTTTTAAGTATTCAGTTCAAAGCTACTAATATATAATAGTGCTTGCCAATGTGATTCAACAATACTATACATACTGACATATGTATAGTATGGTCAAAAAGTATTTTCATCTAGTATGGCTATGGGATATTTCCTAATTTATGAATGCAACTGTAAGTCACCTAAAAATCAAGTGTCAAGTTTGACGTTTAAGTATAAAAGTAGTTGCCTTCACAAATTAGAAACTATTCCATAGCCATACTAGATCAAAATATTTTTTGATCATACTTTACTATCAACGATTGATTGATCTTTTGTTTTATAACCAATACTATTAAATTGATGGTACAGTAACAGCGTATACAGCGTCATTACCTGGCGTAGGCACAAAGATAGAACACATTACAACGTAAATAAGCTTTACTTCCTACAAACAGTTTAAACGCAGAACAAGCCAATAAAACATTACATTTCTACGCACTTTTTCGTGTATACAGTTGTTGGGGGTGAATTTATAAGTTCCTGAAATAATTGCCGGAACGATTAATCCGCAAACCAGATAATCGCCATTGGAATAATCGAGTCTCCATATATGGATTACGTATGAGTGCAATTGCTTCTAAGAGCACAACATATTTTTTTTTAAATTAAAAATGCAAATATTTTTTGAATACTTCTTAAGTTTTTCATATAGCAGGTTTATTGGGGTGGAAGTTATTTTAATCAGCAGATTGGTACACCCGTACACAAGGGCAAATGTAAAATATTAAATACAAAGGACAAGCTGCAACAATCAAAACAAATTGACAAGAGCTTTTTGCTTGCAATATTCCGCTGAAAAAGTTTATGGTACTAATTTAAAAGCAATTTACAAAAACAGCGACGCACTTGGTGGAAGTAAAGCGACGTCATCTCAATTTTTATAGATACAATTTTTGAAGTAAGGCGAGACATTTTGACTCATAGTTGCGTAATTATATATCACATATTCCAATTATAGCAATAGATGAATTATCCTAACCATATGCAATTTGCTTTTTACGTAAAACATTTTATGTAGAAAAAAGTCTTATTAACGTTGCATGGAAAGTCTCATTCACACCGCTTGCTTAGCCCAAGGTGAATCGATTAGATCTCAGTTTTCATTACTAAACGAATTGATTCATAATAATGGAAATAGTATTTGTAAAAAAATCTCTTAGGGTACAAGTTTATAAAGAACAGTTATCACATACGCGGCCTCCCAGAACCAACAATCACCAGGTGAGCTATGTGACCAACAACTGCTCTTTTTACTTCCCTCGTCTGAAAGACGAAGAAAGTATTGTAATCCCGAAAAAATCACCTTCCGAGATTTCTCCAGATCTTCACGATTCAGGGTCCCTAGATGACGAAAATGAGGTTTTCTCAATTCCGTCTGTCCGTCTGTCTGTCTGTAGACGTATGTCTGTTTGTAGACGTCTGTCTGTCTGTCTGTCTGTCTATTGGCGGTATAACTCAAAAAATATTTGTCGGAGGAAGACGATATTTTGCATAGGCTACACATTATATATATGCCTGGAATAAAACCGGTACAATTTCATACAAATATATACAGGGTGAGCACCTTAAAAAATAAAATTTGGTTTATGCGTTAAGTGGGAAATAGATTAAAGTAGTAATTTGCACATAGATCAGACCTTACACTTGACGAAAATAGAACCCAACAAATAAAATATAAGGTAGCAAAAAATTCAAAAAGTTTTCACAATAATACCCTTCCCTTAAATACAACCGCGTATCGCACACATCAACGTGTTTATTTTTCATTCAACTTAGTAATAGATACAAGTAATAATTTGTACATAGCGCAGGCTTTATTCTTACCAAAAATGGGAGCGAATAGATACAGGATAATTTTTTTACAATACAAAAACGAGGCACAAGTTAGCGGTTACTAAATTTAGCTGCGGCGGAGAAATTACAAAAGCCGGTCCTCCGTGGCCCAGGTAGAAATTGCACGTTCCCTTAGCCTTAGGATATCGCACTAAACGTTCGGACTGCACACGCTGTCCGCCTGCCGTTCGAATTCGACCACCGGTAACGTTTTTTTATTTGAAAATTTATTTAATTTATTAGAAACGTGAAGATATTTTTACTCCTAACTTAATTTGATTTTTAAAATTATTTATTGTCACAATGACGAGGGAAGTTCTGGGTAAAGCCTTTTACTGATTTTTTCAGTGTGCTTTTAACAAATAAATCAGTTAATTCTAGAATTTTCTAATGAATATCAGTTGATTTCAAATCAATTTTAAAATTAAAAGTTGAATCTACAGAATTGGTAAACAACTGTTTGAAACATGTACTAAAATTGGTTTTAAACAGAAGGAATACAAACTTAGAAACTAAAATACTAACTAGAACACGTATCTTAGTCATGCTGATGACGATACATTTTTAATTATACCTAAAAGAACTGATTTCTGGAAAATAATAGTCAAGCTTCGTTTCAGGTTGCTGTTATTTTCGTTATAGCAAGATCTCGCCGAAGGACCAAACTGACGAATATTCTAACTAATCACATTTAAAATGAATGGGGTTCTTGGTAGAAATAGAAAAATATTACTACAACAGATGGCGATTCAGAAAGCACAATTTACCTTGATATTTGTCACAGACCGGTATGCAAGTTACAACCACCCAATATTGAAAATATTTGTTTTTTTTTAATCACAGAAACGGAAAAAGTACTACATTGCACAGATGGTTGCTTTGCATACTTTTGACAAACTAACGAAAATGGTAGTTTAATATTTAGCCCTTCCGAAGTCTGCCCATTGCTAGCAGATGACATGGCAAGTGCCTGTGGTTGAACACAAGAGCTTTATTGGACAAAGAGTTACGATTTCTTCTGCAAAATATTCAGCTGCTTTTTAAATTTATTCCAGTTCGGTCATTAGTACAGCTCATTTGAATAAGTATGTTATTAATAAATACAGGGTGATGTACTGACAGACGCAACATAGCTAATTCCATGCTAATTTCAAATATTGTGTTCAAATATTGACTTTCCTAATAATTTTAGAGCAAAACTACATTTAGATTTTTTGGAAGGCCATTACATGTTGAAAAAACTATTATTAAAAATGCTGATAAGATTTTTAAATTTAAAATAAAACATCAGAGGGACCGGAGTTGTTTATTGTGAAACAGTAAGTTTGTGAAATAGGTATTAAAGCATTTATGAAAATAAGCTACACAATTCCGGAAAAAAACGATTTTAAAGTTAGATGACTGAATGATTTTCTTTAATTTTTGTATCTAATGTAGGAATTCTTTTTTTAATCGGCCGTTTTTAACTAGTTTTATCAGTCTCTTTTCAAATTTTAACAGTCCCTGATCCTACACTTTTTTTAAAGTATTTTAGAACGGAGTCACCAAAATGGTCATCAAATACATCAAAAACTTAAATAGAATTTTTCTCCACAATAATTAGGAAAATTAATATTTAAATCTCTCATAATTAGCATGTGATTTCGAATGCTGTGTCCGCCAGTGCAGCACCCTGTATCATTATTTAAAATGAAAGAGAGTTTCTTCATTCACAGCGTCATAGAATTATTTCTGTACAAGTGCGGAAAATGACCATTTCCTGCACACCAACTTTGCGCGGAAAATATTATTTTGCGGTTCCTGGTAGGGAGATCTTTATGGTTTAATATAATTTAATTTTTATTAATTGATGCGAGTTGTTTGCATATAATACTGTACATTTCTCCAAAGTTAACGCATATTTTTAATACATATAGAAGATGCTCGTTCTTCGAGTATATGCATTGAGATCTGGCTTGTTTTAAGAGTTTTTCGGATTCTTGGAATACTTGTTCAGATGTTTGGAACTGTATAAAACCACTATCAACTTAAATTTTTTCTTATAGACACTGTATTAGGTTTCTAAGCTTTATGTTAGTTTAGGTTTATGGTCAATCATTTTAAATTAATTAGTCAAATTATTATTAAATTACTAGATACACTTCACTAAACATAAAGTGCGAATTAACAAGATTAATTTCACCTGTCAAATAATTATATAGCACAGAAATATAAAATTATCTAATTAGGTTTAAAAAATAATACTTATTAGACAGAGGTGAATAGTATCCGAATGATTCGGTCTTCGAACACTGTATTCGGATATACTTTGTGTATTCGAAACTAATAGGTACCCGTTATTGGTATGCCAACAATAGCATACAATGTAGGTATTTATATTCGAATACAAAGTGTTGGTATTCGAATACTTATAATATATGCGAATAATCTATGCAAATACAATGCCTTCGTCGAAAATTCGTTTTTAGAGAACGGCCAAATGACGTAGATGTTTATGTTTCCATCAACCCCGCCGGCTGTAAATAAATTTTAATTTACAAATTAGAGACAAGAACAGCTGGTATTAATATAAAATAATATGTATAGTTTCTTTAAAAATTGAGTAAAATTAGCATTCACATGAAATAAGTGTATGGCCGAACTAAGCAAAGCAGTAGCCGGAAGAAATATTGGAGTACCTACTAGGTAATCATGTACTTTTACTTTTTTTAAGTTACTCGTATCTAGCATTCGTTGCCAACACAGATACTTGTATTTGTATCCACTACTCGAATACAATTTACGCATCTGTGCCCAAGTAATCTACAGCTAAATTATCATTCATTATTTTATCTACTCCAGTGGGATAAGTAACTCATTGCGTCACT